>CM040429.1:1224615-1434328 GCA_022702705.1 Papilionanthe hookeriana x Papilionanthe teres | reverse complement strand
GCACATTTTTATCCATAGCTACTTTTATGATATCAATGTATTTTAAACGTAAATATCAAACCGTAGATATTATATAATATATATATATATATATATATATATATATATATATATATATATATATATATATATATATATATATATATATATATATTATGTTGTATGTATGTAAATTTCACATTTGCCTTTCTGTTAACCACAATCAACTGGGTTTCAACTAATCTTAAAATACCCATCTCTATACAGGCAGCCCATTTCTATTCCAAAAATATACATGAAAAAAAAAATTTCAATAAGAAGTTCCCATAACTAAACTTCAATTTTTACATAAATATCATTTCACCTATACATGCACATGTGTATTTCATTTTTTAAAAGTTAAAATAGTGATATTTTTTTAATGTGATACGAAAGATTTGGCTAAGACTTAGTTGTTACATAACTAAATACATAGGAAATGAATGGTACAACATATTGGATGGCCTTTATAAGTTAAGACTTAGTATGTAAATGACCGTAGTAAGAAGATTTACATACATATCATTCAATTCTTATGTATTTGCCTTTGTTTAAATTTAATTCCATTTTTATTTATATTCTAATCCAACATCAAAACATAATTAACATGTGAAGATAAAATATACTCATTTAAAAAAAAAAGGCATGCTAAATATATATTTATTAAATATGTTTTCAAAAACAAAAATAAATTAACAAAACAAAATATGTTGTAATACATCATAAAACTCTTTCCGCGTTCAGCATTTAAAATGCCAAAAAACCGAGCAAAATATAGCAAAAAACAGAAGGGAAATTTACAGACATAGAACATTATTTTAACGTATGTATATATATATATATATCTCATATTTAAACTTTCATATCAATTATAACAGAGATAATATTATCAATTTCAGCATTATCTGTATAAATATGAAAGTTTAACTATAAGATATGTAAAGAATAATCTTTCTCATGACACGTTGGATGGAGCTCATTCAATCAAACAGCCAAGATCACCCCAAATTCGCTGCCGCTCAGCTCCCATTAACCCCGCCACCACACGTGTCATTCTCTAACGGAGCCGTGCGGGAGCAGTTCACCGCCGCTCCCTCCATTGACGGCAACTCGGCCATCGCTAACGAAACCCGGGACACGGGCATTAAGCTCAAATTAACCCCGCCACCAAACGTGCCATTTTCTAACGGAGCCATGCGGGAGCGGTTCACCGCCGCTCCCTCCAGCGACGAGCAACTCGGCCATCCCTAACGGAACGTGGGGCACAGGCATTAAACTCCCATGAAACCCGCCACCACACGTGCCATTCTCTAACGGAGCCGTCTGGGAGCAGTTCGCCGCCGCTCCCTCCCCTGACGGCAACTCGACCATCGCTAACGGAACGTGGGGCACAGGCATTAAGCTCCCATTAAACCCACCACAAGAAGTGCAATTCTGTAACGAAGCCGTCTGGGAGCAGTTCACGGCCGCTCCTTCTACTGACGGCAATTCGGCCATCGATAACGGAACCTGGGGCACAAACATTACAACGCCGTCAGTTAGATCGACATCGCCATCAAATATTAATTAAAATATTAATCGTGATTAGTTCAACTAAGCACCTGCTGTAATGACAACGTTTGAGTTGAATAAATGGGTGCCGTAAGGTGCTCATATTGCCACGTGTTAGCTGCCAGGTATTGGTCCATTTGGATATTGAACGGGTCGTTGATCACTTGATCGCTGCCTCGTTAAATAAAATCTAACCGTTAAAATTGAAACGTTTATAATAAAAGGATACCGACGATATGTTGTACCTGAGGGACATGATAGGATCCGCTGTCATTTGCATTGGATGGCCTTGATTGCAAAAGGTAATTTGGTCCGACGGTGGAAGGTCGTAGCCGAAAACGTCGAGCACTCCTTCTGCTTGAGGCTGCAGGTACAATTGTCGGAAGAAGAAAACATATATATTCATATGTGTAATGATTTCATTAGCTGTAATGCTGTAACGTGTTTAAGCTACCTCACCTGTTCGTTCGCGGTTAAAAGATTGTATGCTGAGAGCCTATCGGACAGCAGGAACTGCTGGAAAAATGATAAGGGTTACGAGTTAGCTCCCTGATGAGTCAAATTTAATGAAGCATTGACAAACATATCACCCAATTCTTACACATTTACATATCTAACACTTAAACTTTAATTTTTTAGATTTATACCACTCAAATCTTTCTTATCGCATCAAAGATATCACCTTTTTAAATTTAAAAAGATGAAATATGTATTTTTTATTCATAGAGAAGGTGGCATGTATGTAAAAATTGAAATTTAGGTGTTGGATATTTAAATACATAAGAATTGAGTGGTATATATGTTAATCTTTCTAAAATTAAAAGCTTACGTTCAAGATTATTAGAAAAAAAAATTGACAATTATAATATATGAAAATACGGTAAATTTTTATAAAAGTACGTAACTTTATGTGTAATTTTTTTTAAAGAAAATTTAGCCTGTTGGTTAAAAATTATATTACAAAACAAACCTTTTTCTCCGTCACACGAGCCAAAGAATTTGTTAAAAATTTCTCGGCCGCTTCGAGCTCAGCCAAGGACGTGAAGGAATTGGGTATTGTAGGAAAAGCCTCAAAAAGTCTGTAAAAAAAATAAAAAAGTAATAATTAATTGAAATAATAAATAACCCAAATTTCCTGCTAAATACTTAATTATTAATGATATGTTCTTCTGCAGTTTATGTACCTTAAGCGTTTCGTAGACGTTTGAAGCTGCTGTTGACACTCAACAATCTGTTGCTGCAGCATCTGAGAGTATAAGAAAAATTAATATTGAAATAAAATATTATAAAATAAATTTATATTTTTTTTCTTAATTTACAATTTGAATAAAAATACCTCTGCTCTGGAGTCCGCTGCTCCTGAACTGCAAGAAAATAGACGATATTGTTATATTTTTTGTGAGAAAAAGTTAGATCAATATATATTAATTAAAATTTAAATAAGAATTATTGAATTGTATTAATATTTAAATAAAAATAAAGGAACGAGATTAAAGCTAACTAATCTTAATGAGAACTTTGAATAATATGATATTAATGTAATGACCTATTACTTTTTGTACTTACTTTGCTTAGTTGGACGCCCACGTCACCCTCGGATCGGAGCTTGTTCAGTGTATTTCTCAGGAACTGCAAATATTCATATAAAATAATCGTTAAATAATAGCAAGAATAATAATTAATAATAATAACTTACAAAGTAATTAGGCTCTGAGTTTAGCTCTAAGAACGTTAATCACTCAAAAATTAACTTAAATTTTAGTTCTGATCACAATAATGAACTAGAAAGTTTCAATTCTTACATGAATAAGCTCCAGCTGATTCGACATTAGTTTATAAAAATTATATTTATAATGATAAATTAAACGTATCTAAAGGGTTGCAAGCCGAATTTTGAGTTGAATGTATCCAAATAACTTAATTTGAGCTAGCTCATTTTAATTTCGAGCCTGATCAAACTGGATTCAATTTCGAGCAAGAGTTAATAGTTGATGCACCATATCAAACCGTACTCAATCCATTGGAACAAAATTTGAGCCGGCCCAAAATTAACGGTCCTACTTACAAATTCTTGAAGAGGAAATTCACAAATTGATACCAAACTCACCGTTTTGTTCACATTAGCCTCGCTTAAAAATTCGAAAAAAAAAAAGAGATGTCAGTATTAATTTTATGAATAAAATAACATAAAAGCGGAATATATAATATGATTTAACTTAACGGCATACCTTCCTACTATCGTGGTCCGAAACATTGATATACCGTTCAACAACATCCGCAATCACTGTAGAAGATAACCATTAAAATAATTTAAAAGAAGGTTAATTAATCAACATATTCAATAAATTAATCCATAATATCTTCACCTTAACCCTCTCAACATTATAAGCAGATTTACGTCAAGTTATATATTTTGTATGAGCATTTACATGCGTATCAAATAATTCTAATGTATTTATATATCTCATACCAAAATTCTTATATTTGCAGAGGGTTTAAAACACCAGAGAGTTATGTCTGTAAATATAAAAGAATTATGTGCTCTTATTTTCAATAAAATAGGAAAGAAAATTAATTTACTGAAAATGCGAAACAGAATCATGCAAAACTATATATATTTATTTTTTACGTTGATAATTCAATTATATAAAAAAAAATATAAAAGAAAAGAGATCTAATTAATGAGGAAGCATTGTTTCACCTCCGGCGACCCGAGAAATGACTAAGACGGCCGGAGGGGGAGAACATGACGAGAGCGACATCGATATCACAGAGAACGGAGAGCTCATAAGCCTTCTTAATGAGGCCATTGCGTCGCTTGGAGAAGGTGACCTGTCTATTGGTGTTGTTCTCTATCTTCTTTATCTGCAGCTTAACCCTACCCATCCTTCCCACAATCTCTTTTATTATATATCTAATTATTTTGTATACAGGACATAAATATCGTGCGTGCACAGCAGAAATTGAACCTAAATATTCCTTCGTTTATATAGAGAAAGGGAACGTGATGAAGAACCTAATGAAGAAGGGGGGAGGGGGGGAGAGGTGGAAAGGGTATGAGGACGTTGTTGTGGGATGGTTCGGAGATAAAGGACATAATAAACACACGCTGTTTTTTTGTTTTTGGAGACCGTTGAATCCATCCTTCAGTCTACGTGTCCATCTCCAACTGAAAAACTGATTTCTGTTAGCGCTTTTCGCGGGCTTTTACTAACATTCTATATATGTATATTTAGGTTTCTACATACGGACGTCTTCAAACCCTACAAATTACATACAATATGTATTTAACACGTGAGGTCTCCGTCACGCCTCCGTCTCCTTTTCTTATCGTCTCTCTCCCATCCTTTCTTCTCCTGTTTTCGTCGGCAAGGTCCAGTGGTTGGATCACATCCACAACTAGATTTGCAGACTGCAGTTCATGTTTCGCCGCTGTACTTAGTCAATCGCCGTCACTCAGGCGATCCTCAAAAGTGCATTTCAATTGGCAAAATACATGTAGCGAGGCTTGATAGCGCCCTTCATGATAAAATTAAATCTTTTGGGACTGTCATATATAATTAATAAGATTTGGGGCCTCCATATATAAAAACCCTTTTTTTTTACATTTAAATATTTTATATTATATGTAATTACATAAATGGCACCAGACATCTTGGTGTTTATAAAAATATAGTATTCAGGTGATATTTTTGAACAGTAAAATTTGATGTATTTATGCATGACATAATCTAATTATTGGGAATTTGATAAAAATGAAAAATATGAGTTGAGATTTTATTATGAATATTGGAATTTCAAAAATGGATGAAAAATGATGTTAGATTTGTAAATATGAAAGTTTCAGATACTATATATGTGCACAATTTATAATAATATTATCATTTTAACTTAATAAAAAACAAAGTAAAATGTATATAGATAAAATTACATATATCTAAAAATATGTAAATTACGATTTATTTTTCTCTCTATTGGGATGGAGGAGCTATATATGAAAGTCACGTTTCATAAATTTGACTTGTAGGACTGTTAATGAGTTGACTTTTAGCCTTCCATGTGGCAATTGGACTCACACAACTCTAGTCTAATTTGCTAATTTCTTTAGAAAAAAAACTTCGATTAGCTTGTCATATGAATAGAAATTAACCCTTTTATAATGAACAAAGGTTTGATATTGCAAGTTAGAGCAATAATTGTACATTAAAAATATGCTAACACTCTGAGTAGATTTAATAGTCTAAAAGAAAACATAATGATGAAGGTGGGCCCATTTGTCCGACCTAGTTATCCGAGTCAAAACCAATGTAACCAAAGCAGACCGAACCACAAAACAAGTCAAAGACGACTAGAGGATACAAAAAAGATTCATTCAAACATAAATTAGACAAAAGGATATTTGAACCAATCATCACATGAGAGCCGATATTTGAGCCAATCATCACCTGAATTAGGTGTCAAGGATCGACAGTCGAGCCATTATAATCGGCTGGCCCATATCAAGTAAACTCAATTGACTGAGTTGATCTAGCCGACCTGAAACTAATTTAGTTTAACCAGCTAACTTCAAGAGCAGTCGAACGATAAACTTATATATGTGAAGTATCAGAAAAACTAATATGACTCCATTTAAAGTATGTGTAAAAATATAACATCAACAAATTGCAACCCCCTCCCCCAAATAAATAAAAAAATAATTTTATGAATAAGACATGACGTATTACTGTTCCCTATCCCTTTCCTTACATTGTCTTCCTTGGGTGTGATTCATGGGCAAACCATGGAAAATATGACGGAGAGCCGAAAAGACGGAGGTTCTTGGAGCTCTGCTAGGGTTTTCTCCTTTTGGAGCTGCGAGGAGTTCTGATCGTCTTTTTTCTGCTGATTCTTCTTCCATCATCTTATACCTTAAGATTTGGAAGTTTTCCTTTAATTTCGTGACTGATTTTCTTAATCGACATTCTTTTCGTGAGGCTTTAAAAGGTAATATGGATGTTTCGACTTCTTCTGCTAACGTTTGTTTATTTCCTGCTTCTTTTAGAGATCACTTCGGTGAAGATGGTGCAGATGGTTTATTAAAGAAGGCTTCCAAAAAGAATGGAAAACCTGCCTTGATTTTCAATGAAGAAGAAACAAATCTTCTGGCTGAGCCTTTGAAATACATTTTGATAGGCAAGTTTACTTATGCACATCCTAAAATGGAGGTAATCAGAAAGTATTTTTCTGATTTTAAATTTTTAGGCAAGTGGAATGTTGGATTGATTGATGGTAGGAACTTAATGATTAAATTAGAGAATGAATCTGATTATACTCAGCTATTTTCCAAAAAAGTAATACAAATCGATAAGGTTTATATGAAGATTCTTAAATAGACTATTGATTTTAACCCTAGGGAAGAACCGCCGATTGTTCCTATATGGTTCAGATTCCCTGGTTTAAAATTACAATTCTATAATAAGAAAGTTTTAAAATCTATTGGAAAGATTTTTGGTTCACCTATGAAAATAGATATGGCTTCAGTAAACTATAATCGTCATTCTAATGCTCGTATCTTGATTGAAAGAGATGTTATTGCCCCTTTTTGTGATTCTGTTTGGCTTGAAGATGCTAGTTCGGGTTATTGGCAAACCGTGGAAATGAAATTTATTCCACCGTATTGTAACAAGTGCGAGAATGTTTGGCCATTCCATTAATAACCGCTTTATTGCTCACCCTTATTTAAAAATTAAGCAATTTAACAATCTTAATAAGGAGATTATGGGGAATAAAGATAGTGAAATTAATCAGAATATTATTTTATCGCCTGACAATGAGAATATTGCAAGATCTTTAAATCTTGTAGATCCTAATGTTCTTGTTATTCAGGAAAATGATGATAATATTGCTCAGATATCTCCTAAATGTCTTCCTCTGGATGTTTCTAATGTTAATCTTGTTCAAAATGAAGGGTTGCATGAGGATGACAATGTTGACATCGTTAATACTGAGAATCTTGTTTTGAGCAATATTCAATCTAATTTGCTGGTTGATCCTATTATTGATAAGGCTATTGACAATGTTGATCTTTCTCTTTTAAACCATGGTAAAGAAATAATTGATGATTCTGCTGCTGACAAAATATGTATAGATTTTAATACTGTGAACAGATCCGAACTTGAAGAAGAATGGCATATTCAAAAAGCTTCCAGGAGAAGGAGATTTAAAGGTAGCCGGGAGCTAAGCTATGTAAATCCTGAGACTTTAAATGATCAACTGATGGGTAAGAATTTTGATCCTAATGAAGTTACTTCCTCTTCTAGAATGACAAGAGGTAGGAAGGATAATGAAGATGAATTTTAATACCTTAGTTTGAAATATTAGAGGCATTGCTAAAATGGATGCCTCTAACAGATTAATGAATTTAATTAGTCTTTATCATATTTCTTTTTTTGGAATTCTGGAACCGTTAGTTAATTTCTGCAATAATTTAAAATATGGTAGGAGAATTGGAAATTTTAATTATGTGGCTAATATTATTAACAAAATTTGGTTTCTTTGGAAGGATTTCATTAAGGTTGATGTGATTATTAATCACAGTCAATTGTTACATGTTGTTATTAGTTATCATGATGTTTCATTTCATCTCTCTATTATTTATGTTGGGTGTAGTAAACTTGAAAGAATAGAATTATGGAATTTACTTAATTCTATTGGTCCCTTAAGTGTTCCTTGGCTTGTAGGAGGTGATTTTAATGTTATTTCTGCTGTTAAGGAGAAGAGAGGTGGTCTCCCACTTAATCTTAATTTAATTACTAATTTTAATAAGGCTATTTTGGATGCTGAGCTATTTGATTTAGGCTATTCTGGCTCTATTTTTACCTGTCATCGAGGTAATGTTTTTGAAAGATTAGATAGATTTTTAGCTAATTCCTTTTGGTGTAATAATTTTGTTAATTTTCAGGTTCATCACCTTACCTTTAATGCTTCTGATCACACTCCTATGTTGTTAAAGGTTTCTAATAACTTTACTAAAAAAACTTATCATTTCTGTTTTCTTAATATGTGGATTCAACATCCTACTTTTCTGCAATGTGTTAAAGATAATTGGTCGATTGATAAACTTGCTTTTAAACCTTTTAATTCTAGTCAAAAGCTCTGGTGGCTTCAGAAATACCTTGCTAAGGCTTTAAGAGCTTGGAACTGGTATGTTTTTAGTCATCTTGATAAAAAAGTTATGGAAGCTGAATATAGAGTTAAAGATATGGAGGTACTTTATACTCAGAATCTTATTACTTTTGATCTTTTTAATCAAGCTCAAAAAGATCTTACTAATGCTATTAATATGGAGGAAAGTTTTTATGCCCAAAAAGCTGTTAAAATCAATTTTTTGGATGGGGATAGAAACTCTTCCTTCTTTCATGCTTGTATTAAAAGTAGGAGGAAGATGAATTTCATTTCTAATATTAAAGATTCTAATGGGAATTTATTGACTAATGAGAATGTTATTATTGCTGATGGGATTCATTATTTCAGCTCTTTATTTCTAGTGATAATTGTACTTTGGATCAAATAGATTCTGATATTTTTTCTCTTTCTGTTAATTTGAACTGTCATAATCTTACTTTTATTTCTTCCTTAGCTGAAATTAAATCTGCTCTTGATAGCATGGAGGTTGGTAAGGCTGCTGGGCCAGATGGTTTTAATATTGAGTTTTATAAATCTTGTTGGGACATTATTAGTCTTGATTTTGTTGATATCATTCAGGACTTTTTTCGTGGCAAAGATTTGCCTAAGTATTTAAAGAGCTCGAATATTATTTTAATCCCTAAAGTTCATGGTGATATTACTGGGATTCTTTTAGACCCATTAACATTAATACTGTGGTGTCTAAGATTATTTTTAAAATTATGGTAAATAGGATTCAACCTATTTTAAGCAAGGTCATTTCCTTTAATCAAACTGCTTTCCTTAAAGTGAGCTTTATTGGGGACAATGCCCTTACTTGTGCATGAGCTTTTGTTAGATCTTGATAAGAGTAAAAGAAATGGTAATCTTATTTTTAAAATGGACATTAGGAAAGCTTTTGATTCTATGAGATAGGAATATTTAATGGATGTTTTAAAGGCTCGGGGTTTTAATGAAGATTTCTGTAAAGTTATTTACAGAATTCTTACTAATAACTTTTACTCTTCGGTTATTAATGGCAATTCTCCTTATCTTTTTATTCTTGCCTTTGATTATTTTTCTAAAAGGCTGTATAAACTTTATGCAGATTATCCTGCTATCAATTTTAATCATAAAGCAGGTTTGATTTTATCTCATTTATGTTATGCTGATGATCTCATTCTTTTTACTAATTCGAATAAAATGTCTATTAAGAAGCTTTGGCAGCTCTTTAGTCATTTTCAGAAAGCTTCTGGTTTAAGTTTTAATACTTCTAAGTGTTATTTTTATGCCTCTAAATATGTGTCCTATGCTAAGCTCCAATAGATTTCTGTTTATACTAATTGTCAGAAGGCCAATTTGCCTATTAAGTATCTTGGTTTTATTCTTGATAAAAAAAGCTAAAAGAAATATTCTTTTTTGCTGTTTTGGTGGACAAGGTTTGAAGGAAACTTCATTTTTCGGAGAATAAATTCCTTTCTTTTGGTGGGTGTATTACTCTTCTTAAGAGTATTCTAACTTCTCTGCCTTTATATATTATCCAGGTTATGAATATGCCTAGTAATATTATTAAGAAGCTTGAAATTTTGTTTATCAGTTTTTTGTGGGTTGGTTGTGGCAAGAAGAGTTTACATTGGAAAAGATGGGAGAAAGTGTGTAAACCTACTAGTAGTGGTGGTTTGGGATTCCGTAAGCTTGTTGATTCTATTAAGTTTAATTTTATGAGGTTATGGTTTCATTTTAGTTAGAATAATTCTATATGGTCTACTTTGCTTTATACTAAATATTGTGGTACTTTTCATCCCTTATCTATTACCCCTAATAAATCTGATTCATATATTTGGAAAGAAATGCTGAAAGTTTCTAATGAAGTTGAAAATTTTGTTTGTTGGGACATTGGCCAAGGGAATGTCTCTTTTTGGTATGATGATTGGACTACTAATGGTCCTCTTACCAAATTTTATGGGGGGCCTCATGATATTAGCATTAAGGTTAAAGTTTTTTGGGATCAGTCCTTTTGGAATTTATCCAAATTTGAATTCATGGGTTCATTATAGGGATGCTTTATATATTTCTAATATTCCTATTAACACTTGTTAATGTTGATATTCCTAAGGTCAAAGGTAAGATGGGTGATACTATTACTAAAACATTTGCTTCTTTTCAAATGTATCCCCCGGGCTTGGATCTTGCCCGGCTTTGGAATAGATGGCTTAAACCTTCTATTTCATTCTTTACCTGGAGACTGCTTCATAGTTGCCTTCCTATAGATGATATTCTCTAGCTTAAGGGTCTGAGAATTGTTTGTAGATGCTACTTTTGTAAAAATCATGAAGAGACTATTCTTCATATATTTTGTAATTGCAGTTTTTCTTGTGATATTTGGAAAAGCATTTTTACTTTATGTGGCAGAAGTGAATTCTTTTATGGTTATAATTCAGTGTTGGATATTTATCGTGATTGGAATGTTAGAGGGCACTCCTTCTTAAGTTCTCTTCCTGCTATTGTGGTTTGGTTTATCTGGTTAAGTCGTAATAACGTGAAATTTAATGGTATTTGTCCTAATGCTAAGCAGGTCATGGGTCAAATCTGTTCTTATATTTTTAAATGTTTGTCTGTTAATGATATTAAGCATATTCACAATGCTTAAATAGGTTATATTGTTACTAATCTTAATATTCGTGTCATGAGTTATCTAAAAGTTGCTTAGGTAGGGCTATGTGGTTAAAACATCCAACTCCTTTTATTAAAATGAATATCGATGGAGCTTGGAAAGTTTCTTCTGCTGGTATTGGTGGTACTTGTAGAGATTGGAATGGAATTATGCTTTATTGGTTTGCTGCGCCACTTGTTGTTGTATCTCCATTAGTTGCTGAGGTGGAAGCAGTTATATTTGCTCTCCTTATTGCTAAAAAAATGGGTTGGATTAACATTATTTTTTAGATAGACTCTTTATGTCTTTTTAATATTTGCAAGTTTAATATAAATTGCCACTGGAGTATCTTATTGCAGGGTAAAAGAATTGGTTCGCTTGCTTCAAGAATGAATATCATCTGGAATCATACTAAGCGAGAAGGCAATCTGGTGGCTTATTGGTTAGCTAAACTTGGAATGAAGTTAAGGAACCCTGTGTGTCAACTTTATTACCTAATTTTCTTTATTCTCTTGTTCATTCTGATTTTTAGTTCTGTTTTTGTGTTGATTTTTGTGTGTTGTTTTGTTGAGTCGTGTTGAGTTGTAGTTTTTTATTTTTTTTTGGAAAAATGACATTTTTTCTTCTCTTTTTTGGGTTTTGTAGGGTGCGTGTGTTTGAGAATTTTTTCCCGGGTGTGTAATTTTATTTTTGGAGCAATAAAATTGAGCCATAAGTGCTCTTTACTAAAAAAAAAAATCAAGGCAAACCATTATTCAACAATAATGTAACATTTTCAATCAAACTCCTACTGATTAATATAATGACTTGATTAAAATCTTGAGAAATATTGCCAAAGATGATAGAAGAATATGAAATGTGACTAAAATTCTCTCACATGAGATTCATAAAAGTTCATAATTCTAGGGAACTATCTTTGGTGCAATGCTTTTGGGATGCAATGGAATTAAAAAAAAAAGTATAATGTTTGGTTTGCTAAAATTGAAATATAATATAAAGTTTTAGGAATTTCTAAACTCAGCATTTGATCCATTTGTAGTGTAGTCTAAATTCTAAAATGGCCAGAATCATCATATAAGTGGAGAAATGTCAGTTTCTACCAGTTGCCAATGATCGTTACCTACCGCAAGACACTATTGCTAGTTGCCCAGTTTCCTCCTTGGCCTGCTGGTGTTGATGTCCGTCATTTCCATATAACGACCTGCAGCCTAAATCCTCCTGCACCTGCACACTAAATGGCTGACTTTCTTGAGACATAACATCAAAACAAGTTACTCTTTCTCAGAAATACAAACACGAACATATTTCCGAACTTTGTAGAGCTCGAGATTGGCCTATGAACAGAGGCATGCATCTTTTAATAGTCAAAACCTTGCGAGGAAGTGGAAAACCCTCTAGCTACGAGTTCGAGATGTATTATACAAATAACCCAATGAAATGCTGTATTGGCATGCCATCCTCGCTGCTAGAACAAAAAAGGGTTCCTGTAAAAATTTGAAGTCAATTGGGTTTGGTTAGCCCTATCAAATGGGTTGATTAAGCCATTTAGCCAATTTAAACTTTGAAAATTCATAACTTTCAAAATACTTTTCAAAAATTCACCAAATTGGTTTTGGAGCCTCTCTGATATTAGGAAAATTTAAGAAAATTAAAATTTCAATTTTCTAAAAAAGTTGATTTTTTGTATTATTTTAATATTTTATAAATTAAAAAAAAATAAAAATCACAAAAATAATAAAATTCACCAAAATGTCACATTTTGAATTTTAGTCACTTAGGAACAAACCCCATATTTTTCCTAGGTCTCTATGATGAGTTATTAAATTTTAAAGCCATAGGGTAATTTTAAAATAAAAAAAATGTATTTTCTAGCATTTCTATTAAAATAATTCTAATAAATCAAAGAAAAATTAGAAAATTATAAAAATTGATTCTCTGATTTCCTTGATATCAGAGAGATTTTTGAAAAATATAAAATTCATTTTTCAACCTGTATTTTATTTTTAAATTAATTAATACTCCAAAACTCAAAATAATTATTATAAAAGAAATATAATTCAAAAAATCACCAAAATTAGTCCAAGTGGTCCTCTGGTCATTAGAAATGTCTCATAATTTTCTTAAGGATAGAAACTTTCCCTTGGTCATATTATTAAATTTTCCTTGGAAATCTCTATTTTCCACCAAAAATAATTACATAAATAAATTAAATACAGAAAAATCACATTTTCTCCTCTAATGTCTTCATTGACATATGAGTGAAGCCACATAAAAATTTCAAATTTATTTGAGCTCAATTTAATGAGTTATGAAATTATTAAGCTTGAAGGGCAAAATGGTAATTAAAATTTTAACCCTTAATTAAAACTTTAGGCTTAATAAAATGAAAGAGTAAAATATTTGATCTTAATCTGATTTGGATGATTAAAATTTAAATAATTAAAGGGTAGAAACCTATTAAACAATTCAAAAATAATTAAAATAAACCTTAGTAAAATAATTACTTAAATTTGGGAAGAATAATAAATTTTGAATTATTAAAATAGGGATGTTATTAGGAAGAAGTTTGCTCTTTAATTTAAGAATCCCTAAATTAATCATCCCAATAATATTTAATTCCTAATTAAAATGATAATCCAAGTTTAAGATTTAAAATGCTAAAAGACTTAATCATTAAATTAAGTTAAGGTTAAATTATTTAAAGCAAACCCTTTTAAAATAAAATATTAAATTAAATTAAATTAAATTAAATTAAATTAAATTAAATTAAATTAAAACAAATTAAATTAAATTAAATTAAATTAAATTAAATAAAAACATTTTAAATTAAATCAAATTACATTAAATTAAATTAAATTAAATTAAATTAAATTAAATTACATTAAATTAAATTAAATTAAATTAAATTAAA
The DNA here is from genome assembly GCA_022702705.1 of Papilionanthe hookeriana x Papilionanthe teres. Classification (NCBI taxonomy): domain Eukaryota; kingdom Viridiplantae; phylum Streptophyta; class Magnoliopsida; order Asparagales; family Orchidaceae; genus Papilionanthe; species Papilionanthe hookeriana x Papilionanthe teres. Next base: position 1,420,052 of record CM040429.1, on the reverse strand, counting down.
TTAAGTTAAACTAAATTAAATTAAAACTAAATCAAATTAAATTAAATCAAATTGAATTAAATTAAGCTAAAGCATATTATATTAAATTAACTTAAATTAAATTAAATTAAATTAAACCACATTAAATTAAATTAAGTTAAATTAAATTAAATTGAATTAAATATAACATTACTTAAGACATGAAGAATTCAAAATAAATCTAAAACAACTTGAACACTATTCCAAACTTAAATCCATTAACTAAAATTAAATCACAACTCACTTGAACATCCATTTGCCCTCGAAAGCTCGTGATGTCATAACTCTTAAAAAGAGTGCTAAATGAAGTGTTACTTCATTCATGAGATATTCAAATGTCCTAGTTCACTGAGCAAGACAACAAAACTTAAACTCCCAGACGATTAATTCATTTGTATAATTAAATTCACTTGGACTTAGAATAATCCTAGAAATGTTGAAAAGATGTTTAAGATTCGTCTTAAGCACTTCCTCAATATGATAGGATATTTATAAGAACAATTGAACATAATTGTTCTTTGATGAAGAAAATCGTCCTCAAACTAAAATACAAGAACCTAGACGTCATAGGAAATGACTAGCTATAGGATTAGGAACTTGGTAGAAAACCATAACCCTTCCCTTAGCTTTACCTAGGAACTTACTTTAAATGCTTAAATATTCTAACCGTGTTTTAAGTGCAGCTTGGGATGACGGGATGACCCTCCAGGTACGCTTTTATTTTATTGCAATTTATTTAATCGCATCGCACTTACTTTTCTTGCATGATAAACAACTATTGCATGAAAACCCACACCTCTAGGATAGTCCCTAAAACTGAAACCAAAACTAAATTAAAAGTCATTACAAGATAAAATTCACCGCCACAACATTTCAAAATATAAAACAACTCAAAATTTAATCACAAACAGAACAACAAAACTACAACTACAACTAAATTAAAACGTCTTGTTGGATGATCGGGAATACCTCGGATGATGTAACCTACGTGTTGCTAACGGGATTTCCCATGGTCTAAATGAAAGTGTGGAACTCATTCAGTTGAGTTTAGCAAATTCATCTGGACTAAGTGAATCCGATAAAAATAACGATGCCGAAAGGATGGAACCGTGAGATCTTAACCGGTGTTGTTATAATCAACTTTAAGATTTGTTTAATTAAAATATTAAAAACACCTGGATTTTAAGATTTTCTCTAAACTAAAACACTTCTCTCATCTCCTGATTTATGACTTCTAAAACTAAACCTCTGCAACAACAAGGAGCTCGGAGCACGGTGGGCAGCTCGGCCATCGTCATCAACAAAACTCGGATCTTCTTCAACAAAACTTTCTTAGAATTAAATAACCAAGCCATAGGACTTCGAGGTGGTTTGCCTAGTGCAACATAAATCCTCAACTCTTCGTTAGGCATTTGCATGATCATATCATGTAAATTAAGCCCTAACCGGTCTTAGGATTTCCGAGGTAGTCGTCTGATGCGACATAAACCCTCACATCTTCGAAGTTATTTGTATGATTTTATCATACAAATATAAGTCCTAACTAATTAAAATTGGCAAGATCAAAATATTAAATAAACATTAGGATCTTCCTAAATTCAAACCAAACAATAGGATAGTCGGGAAATTACCGAAGTTAGCTTCGAATCTGTGATTTCTCCTACCTTTCTTCTTTTGGATTCCCAAAACAAAATGTTCCAAACTTGATCCATTCCCTATTGAAATTCTAAAATTCAATCCCTTGAAAACTTAAACTTTGAAATTCTTGAGAGCGGAACTACCGATTATTATCGAGAGTTTTCTTAGGTGATTCCGTCACTTAAGATGTAATTAACTATAGGGGCTTGCCCTTATAGGGAATTTTAAGAACCTGAGTAATATAAACCTCGTTTAATGTTTTCATATTAAACGGGGAACTTGTCGGCTTATAAAATTGGTTCGCAGACCAAACGGATGTCACAAATCTTCTAATTTATTTAATCGAGCCCCATCATCAAGCAATGTGTCTATTCTTCGGGATAGATACATGGTTTGTGATGCGGTGCTCGTTTATATAAATTATTCGGGATGTGAGATCAGTTTGATTTCATATCTTAAAATTTTCAAATTTAAAATTATTTTCAAAATCAAATATTACTTTTCAAATTATTTATTTAAATTAAATTAAAATTCGCCGACAATTTCTGTAGGCGACCCCCTTTTCCAAATAAAACACCAAAACCTAAAAATAAGCCGTACAATTTCTGGCGACTCCGCTGGGGACAATTCCTCTCTCCATTTTTAATCAAATAGTTCTGCTTTCAAAAATCGGTAGTGTATCCATGTCCCTAATGGATCAAACTACCCTTCTTTCCGTTGGAATACTATGTTCATTTCTACCTTGAATAAGTATAGCCAACATTCTCTCGGATCTAGGAGCCACTGTTTAGACACCCCTAAACAGAGAGGTTCTAAGATCCTTTTACCTCATTTCTGAGGTGGGGTGGACCCCCAATAGGTGTTAGTTTAGGAGTGATCCTTCGAGTCGAGAAGTCTTGCATAAGACTTTCTTTTCCTTTCCAACTCTGAATCAGATTCATTACCTTCTCTACACCTTTGAACATTCCGTTCTAAATAAACAAACCCTCTAATGAATGACTCTTTTAACAAATATACATGAACAAGAATGTGTTCGGACTCTTTTCGATTCCTTTCTTTTCGTCCCGATGAGAAGAAGCATAACTTGGGACCGACAATCGAATCTACCTTGCAGAAATGGAAGCCCCAAAGCCGATTTTCTCCTTCACCAATGGACTAGACTCCGCTGTTTACAAGGATGAGTCTGCCCGACAATGGGATCATCCGGTTTGGACAAGGATTCGAGAACACAAATGTCAAGATCGCCGACGTTACCCTTTTCGCACCGATGGACAAAGTGTCGAAGCCGAGAAACCCATGATTGAGTTCAACCTTAAATCAACTCAAGAGTTTCCTCCTCGCGAAGGGTTCCAGTGAGAGTAGTACCGCTGTCCATAGAAGGACCGTTATCTCTACCCCCACTGGTCTAGTTGTCTCTGCACCTACCCCGGCTCCCGCCAAACTGAAGGGGAAAGAAGTTCAAATTTGTAACGAACATGTTACCGTGGAGGGTACAGATTTCCGTGCAAGACCTTTTGTTTTTGAAATTGGGTCCAGCTCAAGGGTTCCACCCCTAACACGGACTCAGAGGAGAAACAGAGGCAGGAAGATTGCCAGGAAGGCCAGAGCTGCTGAAGTCGCTTTCTTAGAAGAAATCCCTGAGTACACACCACTACTTGAATACATACCATTGTCTGAGTATACACCCCTTTTGGAAGGAAGTAGATTCCATCCCCTTTCCGCCGCAGCTGACGAGGAAAATGTCCGCAGGATTGCCTCTACATTACCTCGGCCCGCATACTATAGCGACAACAGAAAGAAAAGGGCTAGGGTTACACCACTTGCCCGACTACAGACTGTGATTGAGAAGTTAGCGAGGAAAGAAAGATGCCCTGTATCGAAAATTTTAAGAAGGATAGGGCGGGTGCCGGCCAAATCCCGTCTTGGGCCGCGAGTAGAATCCGGTATCACTCTGCGGAAGAGCCTAATAAGAAGATGAAGGCTAGTCCACCCGTTGTTGTTTCGGGTTTACGGATCAGGGAGGATACCACCTTCCAGCATTCAGCTGACAGACCATCCGGTCCTAGGCCTTCTACTGCTAGAAGGATGGTATGGCGTCCCACTACCGGCCAATTAAGACCGAAACAACGACCAGAAAAGGAAAGTCTCGTCAGAAGACTTGAGTCCGAGGAAAGTGCTACCGCAGTAAAGGGGACTCATGAGAAAGAAACCCGACAATTATCACATGACAACTGCAAGGATGTACAGAAAAGACCACTGGAAGATGCTATGGAAAAGCTAAGAACTGATATTCGACGACTAGCAAGGGAAAGAGAAGAGAAATTCGGAGATGAAGTTGACTCGTCAGAGTTCATGGATGATGAATATGCAGAAATTAACATGGTTGAAACGCGAGCTTCGTCGGCCTCACAAGGTGCTCCTGCAGCCGCAGAAAGAGAAGAACCAGAAGTAATGAGAAGGCAGCTTCAAGAGAAAGATGATACGATCGCCCAAATGGCAAAAGGATGGAAGAGATGGTCGTAGCCCTAGCCACTCTCCAGAGTCAGGTTCAACCCCAAAGAGAAACACCCCTGGAAGTTATTCACATTGTAGACGGAGGAAAGGAGAATACATCCGTCAACGGGGATGATCAATTAAAGAAAGATACAACACAAAGTATGATTCCGGAAAAGGATATCAAGAGCTTGGTGGAACGACGAAGTGCGAGAAGCCTTGGCACAATCAAAGAGCGGGACATCCATTCGGACGAGTAGACCTTACCCCGAAGAATTCGACGCTGTCCAATATCCGAAAGGCTTTGTACCACCTCTGTTCAAGACCTTTGATGGAACCGGAAACCCTCGGCAGCATGTTGCACATTTTCGTGCCGCTTGTTGCAATGCCGGCGGAAGTGATGCTTTACTCTTCCGACAATTTGTCGGCGACTCGTCGGGATTGCCTTTGATTGGTATGCGGAATTACCAAACGGTTCGGTAAAGACATTTTCAGAATTAGAGAACCTCTTCATCAAACGATTTACCGGAGCTCAGCACCACATCACTATAGGTGATTTAGTGGTAGAGAAGCAGAAGCCGAATGAAACCTTGGTGGACTACATACTTCGATGGAGGAACCTAAGTATGAAGTGTGAGCCACAGTTACAAGAACAGCATGCAGTCGGCATTTTACTAAAAAGCATCCATGGCCCGATAGCACTTCTCCTCAAGGGATTTACTATTAAGACTTTCGAGAAGTTGTTAAGCAAGGCCGGAAGCTTGCAAGAGGAGGCGAAGCAATTAAGTTTCACCGATAAAGCGAGACAAACGAAGCCCGTGAAAACTTTTGAAAAGAAGTCCGGGATCGTCGCAGCTAGTCGATAAAGGCAAGCAACCGATACAAATATCGTCGAACAGCACGACAGAACCTCAACGAATTACCAAGAACCCCGACCCAGCTATCGATCATCTCAACAAGTATGAACAACCGCCTCGTCCACAACGTACGTTTAGGGAATTCCGAGCGGGGAGTATCCGTTCAAGAATGAGGCGATGCCGAAAATGTTCCGCGACCGATGAAGACTCCAGATTTCCAACTGCCAGAGCCAAAAAGACCAGAAGAAGTCGACAAGAAAGGTGATCCCAACTTTTGCCCTTACCACCGGATGCTTGGGCACAAGATAGAAGATTGTATTACCTTCAAAAGTTGGCTCAACGACAATCTTCGGAGAGGGAATATAACGATCCCGAAAGAATACATGAAGGAACCCAGAAAGGAGGTTCCGTCAATGTTATCTCGACGGATTTCATTGTTCCGATAGATCCCTATGCGACTGATGATGGATGGACTACCGCTTGGACAAAGTCTTCAAAGAAGATTTTAGATCACATCCAAACCGCTTCGGTGCGAGCTTCAATTCAGAGTTCGAAAACTGTCAAGTCGACACTATCACTTGCGATAGAAGAACCACCTCAACAAGAGACAATTGAAGAAAAGAAGAAAATTGACGAAGAAGAGAAGACCGAGGCTCTTAAGGCTAGACTAGGGGCTGCTTATCCTAGGATAGTTGTTTCCGATTCGGGGGAGAAATCCCTCGAACCTCTGACTTTGTATGATTATCTGCCCACTCCGGTGGGATCTTATAATGATGAGAGTTATGGCGTTGGCTACGTTTTGACTGTTTCTAACGATTATGTAACTAGCGACAATCAACCTAATCCGGACGTCGATTCCGATACAAATGACAATTCTCAAATCATACACAATCTTGACGATCACAATGACGAAGAAGACACACACCAGGGAGGCTACGAGAGTTCAACAAGCAACGAATCTATTTGCGAGTTTCGAGGAGCTCCAGTCACAATAGAGTTAGAGCCTTCAGACTCCGAAGCTAATCCTGAAGAACTTGTCATTCCAATTCAGAAGGAGACACCAGCAAACTCAATGCTAAATTCGAAGAAATCACGAAGTCAACTTAAGAAGTGGAAGAGTTTTACCTCCGAGAATGGGTCCAAAGGACAAAGGAAAGCAGGTGGTTGTTCAGGAAGAACCAACCCCGGCAGAAGAAATACCCATTCGAGAAGAAAACGAGGCACATGAAAACAAAGTGGACTACAATGTGCTAGCCCATCTTAGGAAACTACCTACCAACCGAGCATCTACGACGCTCTCATCTTATCAAAGGAGATGAGAGAAGCTCGATCAAGGCCTTACTTGATCCGGAAATTTGCTTAGCTCAAATGGCCGGAGATTCCTTAGATGAGGTTTGCTCGTTAAAGGAACGACGAGGTGTTACCTTCACGGACAATGACCTACTACTTGGGACGACGAGACCACAACCGACCCTTGTACATTTCGGTTACAATTGGGAAGTTTACACTCTCCGGAGTATTGGTGGATCCGGGAGCATCAATCAATATAATGAATCTTCGAACGCTAAGCATACTTGGAAATTGATGCTCGCGAGCTCGAAGCGGACAAAATGTTATTAAGAGGATTCAACCAAAAAGGAGAAAGAGCCCTCGGATCAATAACACTGCTAATGAAGACCGGTGACTTAGCAAAGACAACCGCGAAATTTCACATAATTGATTCAGAAACGTCGTTCAACGCTCTACTCGGGCCGACCATGGATACATGAAAACAGGATGGTACCATCATCTCTACATCAATGCATTAAATACTACGATGGAGGGGAACGAGTGTATTAAAGGTGACTTACAACCGTTCTCCGTACATGAAATCCGAATCCATGAAGATGCGGCTTATTATGCACCTCCGAAGAAAACAATCTTTTCCGAGAGATACCATAACAAATGAAGCAAAGGAAATTTGGGACGACGAAGAACCTGAAATTCTAGTCCAACAGTCACTCACCACTCCCTTACGGCGAGATGGTGAAGGTTTCTCCACAACTCGCATCCGAGGTCGAGGCCGGGGACGAGGTCGTGGCAGAGACATTAGGACGATTGGACAGAGGAAACCAGCCATCAATGTTGATTGGGAAGATAGTTCTGAAGAAGAAAAAGAAATCAAACAAGAAGCGACGACAATAAGTCGGAAGAAGCCGCAATTCAGAATCCCTCTCAAAGATGAAAGAAACGAAGAATATAAATCGATGTACGAGAAGATTAACCACTATGTACATACTATGACCCTGACCCCGATCCATTCTAATAAGATCGAGGGTATGGAGGTCAAAGAGGTACGTAGCGTTGGTGCAAAGCCCATCAAATTTTACCGTGGTGCTCCTTCCTCCAAAATTGAAAATAATGTACAATTTGAAGATGCTACTTCATCAGAATTAATGGAATTGCCTTTTGAGTGGTACTCTCCCTGTGTTCAAAATTTAATTCAGCGTGGTTTCTTACCTCGACAATGGACAAAGGGTCGATCACAACATTTTGAAAAATTATGGAATAACTCCGGTCGTCCACCCAATTCAAAGCATGGTCTCGGATTCGGCACAGTAGGATCAGTGGACAATACTGAATTTTGCTTGGTTGTCACCTGCGAGTCTAATGAAAACTGCATGGAAGCTACAGAAGAACTCGAAGATTTACAAATTGGAGACGCTCCACCAGAATTCGAAGAAGAGATCAAATCTACAATAGATGAGTTAACGGAAGTTAACTTAGGTACTAGCAAAGAACCTAGACCTACCTTTGTTAGCTCCTTACTCAATAAAGAAGACTCCGAAGAAATAATCAAGTTATTAATGGAATTTAAAGATTGTTTTGCTTGGAGTTACGATGAGATGCCGAGTTTAGCTCCGGAGGTCGCAGTCCATAAGCTAGGAGTGGATCCCGCTTCGTTCCGATCGGACAAGGTCCCGAAGAATGCGTCTAGAAATCGAACAACAAGTCATAGTCGAAGTTAAAAAGCTAATAGACGCTAAATTTGTCCGTGAAGAACAATACCCGACTTGGTTAGCCAACGTGGTACCGGTCGTGAAGAAGAATGGTCGGATCGGAATTTGTGTGGATTTCGGAGATTTAAACAAGGCATATCCAAAAGATGAATTTCCTCTACCGATCCCGAATTAATGATTGACATTGCTTCAACACATGAAATATTCTCATTCATGGATGGATCTTCGGGATACAACCGGATAAAAATGGCTCCAGAAGATGAAAAACTTACAGCATTCGAACGCCGATCGGAGTATATTGCTACACGAGTGATGCCATTCGGATCGAAGAACGCAGGAGCAACCTACCGAGAGAGCGATGACAAGAATTTTTGATGATCTCATCCACAATCAAGTCGAATGCTACGTGGATGATGTGGTCATCAAAAGCAAAGTAAAGGAAAACCACTCGTATGATTTGAGAATTGTTTTCGGACGATTAAGACAATTTAACCTTAAGATGAATCCCTTAAAATGCGCCTTCGGCGTCACCTCCGGGAAATTCTTAGGATTCGTTGTCCGACATCGTGGAATTGAAATCGACCCGGAAAGATTAAAGCCATCTTAGAAATGCCACCTCCCAGAACCTTAAAACAACTACGATCTTTTCAAGGGAAGTTGACATATCTTCGACGCTTTATCTCAAACTTGTCAGGTAGGTGTCAGCCTTTCTCGGCACTAGTTAAAAAGGACGCCAAATTTATTTGGGAAGAGAAATGCCAGAGGGCCTTCGAGGACATTAAACAATATTTAATGACACCTCCTGTCTTAGCGGCCCCGGTCTCGGGTAGACCGGCGATACTTTATACCGCGGCTTTAGACGACTCTCTCGGAGCCTCGTTAGCCAGTGTCGATGATGAGGGTAAAGAAAACGCTCTTTACTACCTAAGCCGTCGTTTACTTCCGACGGAAATAAGGTATCCCGCAATTGAAAAGCACTGTTTAGCCCTGATCTTCGCCGCTCAAAAGCTCAGGCATTACATGCTTTCTCATAAGGTCAACCTGATTTCGAAATTTAATCCATTGCAATACTTGATGACCCGTCCAACGCTTTCCGGCAGACTTGCCAGATGGTCAATGATATTATTGCAATTCGATATAACTTTCGTGCCTCTTCGTGCCGTAAAAGGACAAGTCCTAGCAGACTTCCTCGCAGCACACCCTTTGCCGGCAGAATCTCCTCTCAATGACGACTTGCCAGATGAACAAATAATGAACCTAGAAGACCCTGATGATCGACGTTGGGAATTGTATTTCGACGGAGCATCTTCGAGCACATAAAGACGAAGAATCGTAAGTGATAGTGCCGGTAAGGCGGGGATCGGACTAATCTTTATAACACCGGAGCGGGGGATGTTAAGATACTCCTACCACTTGACGAGCCGTGTACAAATAACGAAGCCGAATACGAAGCCCTCATAACGAGACTCGGAATTAACTATTCAAATGGGTATAACAGACATCAACATCTATGGGGATTCGCAGTTAATCATTCAACAGATCGCCGGACAATACAGAATTTTAAAACCAAGACTCGAGCAATACTTCCAGTATGCCATACAGCTGTTGGAACAGATTCCGAATGTGACAATCTACAAAATTCCCTGAAAAGAAAACGCTTTAGCGGATGCGCTAGTCCGTCTCGCAAAAGAATTTGCCTGTTTGCAAGATGAATCGGTGGAAGTGTCGGTTCACGGACGTCGAGTCCTATCACGACTCGACATAGACACAATACACAAATCGGAAAAAGAGAAGAATCGGTTTCAACGAGTGACGAAAAACACGAAAGATTGGCGACAACCATTAATAGATTACCCGCAAACGGGAAAACTACCGGATGATAGGTCGTTAGCCCACCGGATCAAGAAAAGAACTCGTCCTACGCATTAATAAACAACACATTATACGAAGGTCTTTTGATCAAATGTGGCTAAGGTGCCTAAGCGGGTCCGAGGCCCGTGAAATTGGTAAAGAGGTGCATTCAGGACTCTGTGGCGCTCACCAGTCGGGTCCAAAGATGAAAATGAAAATTAAAAGACTAGGGTACTACTGGCCCTCGATGTTGTAGTGTGGGTGTAGATAAGACCTCTCTCCCGGGATGTATTTTTATTTTTAATGAACGCGTAGGGAGCTACAGACTCCTTTAAATAAAAAAATATATAATATCTATGGTTTGATATTTACCTTTGGACCTACTAGACTCACCACTGAAGTCAAGTCCCTCGAGATGCACCATGAAGCCCTTCGGGAGGCTCTCCCCGGCGACAATGTTGGGTTCAATGTTAAGAACGTTGCTCGTCAAAGACTTGAAACGTGGTTTTGTGGCATCTAATTCAAAGGACGATCCTGCTAGGGAAGCCGCCAATTTCACTTCTCGGGTCATCATCATGAACCACCCTAGTCGGATTGGCGGTGGTTATGCTGCGGTCCTTGATCGCCACACTTCCCACATCGCCGTCAAATTTGTCGAGATCTTGACCAAGATTGACGGGTCGTCCGGCAAGGAGCTCGAGAAGGAGCCGAAATTTCTCCGGAATGGAGATGCCGGTTTCGTGAAGATGATTCCTACCAAGCCTATGGTGGTGGAGACGTACTCTGAGTATCCGCCGCTCGGAAGGTTTGCTATGAGGGACATGAGGCAGACGGTGGCGATCGGGGTCATCAAGAGCGTGGAGAAGAAGGATCCTAGTGGAGCGAAGGTGACCAAATCGGCTGCCAAGAAGAAATGAATTGTGCGTTGTTGTTTGAATAAGGACGAGCGGGAATTAATGGAGTTGGTTTCTAGTGTTGGATACGGAACTGGGTGCTTGACGGACGGTCGCACTGCCCGAGTCGGTTATCTTTTTAGTTGTTGTCTGTGTTGTTTGTTTTCCTTATGTTGAAGGTCTGTTGTACTGCTTTTCTATGGTTTTATTATTTATCTCTGCTTATTAAGATTGTACCGTTGTTTTTGTTGTTGTTGTTGTATGAGTTTGAATTTGATGTTATTTGAGTTCTTGCGTTTTATTTGTTTTGGTAATTCGGTTGCAGTTCTTTTTCCCAGCTTTACATTTTTAGATTGCCACCATAGTTGTGGCTGAGTAATTATTATTTGGCACACAATTCTTATTTATTTAGTGTTTTTACTTGCACGCCACTTAAAAAATTATAAATAATAAACTAACTATCAAAACATTAAATATTTCAAATTAACAGAACCCTTTTTTGTTCTAGCAGCGAGGATGGCATGCCAATACAGCATTTCCTTGGGTTATTTGTATAATACATCTCGAACTCGTAGCTAGAGGGTTTTCCACTTCCTCGCAAGGTTTTGACTATTAAAAGATGCATGCCTCTGTTCATAGGCCAATCTCGAGCTCTACGAAGTTCGGCAATATGTTCATGTTTGTATTTCTCAGAAAGAGTAACTTGTTTTGATGTTATGTCTCAAGAAAGTCAGCCATTTAGTGTGCCGGTGCAGGAGGATTTAGGCTGCAGGTCGTTATATGAAAATGACGGACATCAACACCAGCAGGCCAAGGAGGAAACTGGGCAACTAGCAATAGTGTCTTGCGGTAGGTAACGATCATTGGCAACTGGTAGAAACTGACATTTCTCCAATTCATTTGAAAATATGATGATTCTGGCCATTTTAGAATTTAGACTGCACCACAAATGGATCAAATGCTGAGTTTAGAAATTCCTAAAACTTTATATTATATTTCAATTTTAGCAAACCAAACATTATACTTTTTTTTTTAATTCCATTGCATCCCAAAAGCATTGCACCAAAGATAGTTCCCTAGAATTATGAACTTTTATGAATCTCATGTGAGAGAATTTTAGTCACATTTCATATTCTTCTATCATCTTTGGCAATATTTTTCAAGATTTTCATCAAGTCATTATATTAATCAGTAGGAGTTTGATTGAAAATGTTACATTATTGTTGAATAATGGTTTGCCTTGATTTTTTTTTAGTAAGGAGCACTTATGGCTCAATTTTATTGCTCCAAAAATAAAATTACGCACCCGGGAAAAAATTCTCAAACACACGCACCCTACAAAACCCAAAAAAGAAAAGAAAAAAGGTCATTTTTCCAAAAAAAATAAAAAACTACAACTCAACACGACTCAACAAAAAAACACACAAAAACAGAACTAAAAATCAGAATGAACAAGAGAATAAAGAAAATCAGGTAATAAAGTTGACACCCCAGGGTTCCTTAACTTCATCCCAAGTTTAGCTAACCAATAAGCCACCAGATTGCCTTCTCGCTTAGTATGATTCCAGATGATATTCATTCTTGAAGCAAGCGAACCAATTCTTTTAACCTGTAATAAGATACTCCAGTGGCAATTTATATTAAACTTGCAAATATTAAAAAGACATAAAGAGTCTATCTCTAAAATAATGTTAATCCAACCCATTTTTTTAGCAATAAGGAGAGCAAATATAACTGCTTCCTCCTTAGCAACTAATGGAGATACCGCAACAAGTGGCGCAGCAAACCAATAAAGCATAATTACATTCCAATCTCTACAAGTACCACCAATACCAGCAGAAGAAACTTTCCAAGCTCCATCAATATTCATTTTAATAAAAGGAGTTGGAGGTTTTAACCACATAGCCCTACCTAAGCAACTTGTAGATAACTGCAGCCGAATATTAAGATTAGTAACAATATAACCTATATAAGCATTGTGAATATGCTTAATATCATTAACAGACAAACATTTGAAAATATAATAACAGATTTGACCAATGACCTGCTTAGCATTAGGACAAATACCATTAAATTTCACGTTATTACGACTTAACCGGATAAACCAAACCACAATAGCAGGAAGAGAATTTAAGAAGGAGTGCACTCTAACATTCCAATCACGATAAATATCCAACACTGAATCATAACCATAAAAGAATTCACTTCTGCCACATAAAGCAAAAATGCTTTTCCAAATATCACAAGAAAAACTGCAATTACAAAATATATGAAGAATAGTCTCTTCGTAATTTTTACGAAAGTAGCATCTAGAAACAATTCTCAGACCCTTAAGCTTAAGAATATCATCTATAGGAAGGCAACTATGAAGCAATCTCCAGGTAAAGAATGAAATAGAAGGTTTAAGCCATCTATTCCAAAGCCAGGCAAGATCCAAGCTAGGGGGATACATTTGAAAAGAAGCAAATGTTTTAGTAATAGTATCACCCATCTTACCTTTGACCTTAGGAATATCAACATTAACAGTGTTAATAGGAATATTAGAAATATATAAAGCATCCCTATAATGAACCCAGGAATTCAGCTGGGATAAATTCCAAAAGGACTTATCCCAAAAAACTTTAACCTTAATGCTAATATCATGAGGCCCCCCATAAAATTTGGTAAGAGAACCTTTAGTAGTCCAATCATCATACCAAAAAGAGACATTCCCTTGGCCAATGTCCCAACAAATAAAATTTTCAACTTCATTAGAAACTTTCAGCATTTCTTTCCAAATATATGAATCAGATTTATTAGGGTTAATAGATAAGGGATGAAAAGTACCACAGTATTTAGCATAAAGCAAAGTAGACCATATAGAATTATTCTACCTAAAATGAAACCATAACCTCATAAAATTAAACTTAATAAAATCAACAAGCTTACGGAATCCCAAACCACCACTACTAGTAGGTTTACACACTTTCTCCCATCTTTTCCAATGTAAACTCTTCTTGCCACAACCAACCCACAAAAAACTGATAAACAAAATTTCAAGCTTCTTAATAATATTACTAGGCATATTCATAACCTGGATAATATATAAAGGCGAGAGAAGTTAGAATACTCTTAAGAAGAGTAATACACCCACCAAAAGAAAGGAATTTATTCTCCGAAAAATGAAGTTTCCTTCAAACCTTGTCCACCAAAACAGCAAAAAAGAATATTTCTTTTAGCTTTTTTTATCAAGAATAAAACCAAGATACTTAATAGGCAAATTGGCCTTCTGACAATTAGTATAAACAGAAATCCAACGGAGCTTAGCATAGGACACATATTTAGAGGCATAAAAATAACACTTAGAAGTATTAAAACTTAAACCAGAAGCTTTCTGAAAATGACTAAAGAGCTGCCAAAGCTTCTTAATAGACATTTTTTTCGAATTAGTAAAAAGAATGAGATCATCAGCATAACATAAATGAGATAAACTCAAACCTCCTTTATGATTAAAATTTATAGCAGGATAATCTGCATAAAGTTTATTCAACCTTTTAGAAAAATAATCAAAAGCAAGAATAAAAAGATAAGGAGAAAGATGATCACCTTGTTTAATACCTTTGGTAGCCATAAAATGACCATGAGAATTGCCATTAATAACCAAAGAGTAAAAGTTATTATTAAGAATTCTGTAATTAACTTTACGTAAATCTTCATTAAAACCCCGAGCCTTTAAAACATCCATTAAAAATTCATATCTCATAGAATCAAAAGCTTTCCTAATGTCCATTTTAAAAATAAGATTACCATTTCTTTTACTCTTATCAAGATCTAACAAAAGCTCATGCACAGTAAGGGCATTGTCCCCAATAAAGCTCACTTTAAGGAAAGCAGTTTGATTAAAGGAAATGACCTTGCTTAAAATAGGTTGAATCCTATTTACCATAATTTTAAAAATAATCTTAGACACCACAGTATTAATGTTAATGGGTCTAAAAGAATCCCAGTAATATCACCATGATCTTTAGGGATTAAAATAATATTCGAGCTCTTTAAATACTTAGGCAAATCTTTGCCACGAAAAAAGTCCTGAATGATATCAACAAAATCAAGACTAATAATGTCCCAACAAGATTTATAAAACTCAATATTAAAACCATCTGGCCCAGCAGCCTTACCAACCTCCATGCTATCAAGAGCAGATTTAATTTCAGCTAAGGAAGAAATAAAAGTAAGATTAAGACAGTTCAAATTAACAGAAAGAGAAAAAATATCAGAATCTATTTGATCCAAAGTACAATTATCACTAGAAATAAAGAGCTGAAATAATGAATCCCATCAGCAATAATAACATTCTCATTAGTCAATAAATTCCCATTAGAATCTTTAATATTAGAAATGAAATTCATCTTCCTCCTACTTTTAATACAAGCATGAAAGAAGGAAGAGTTTCTATCCCCATCCAGAAAATTGATTTTAATAGCTTTTTGGGCATAAAAACTTTCCTCCATATTAATAGCATTAGTAAGATCTTTTTGAGCTTGATTAAAAAGATCAAAAGTAATAAGATTCTGAGTATAAAGTACCTCCATATCTTTAACTCTATATTCAGCTTCCATAACATTTTTATCAAGATGACCAAAAACGTACCAGTTCCAAGCTCTTAAAGCCTTAGCAAGGTATTTCTGAAGCCACCAGAGCTTTTGACCAGAATTAAAAGGTTTAAAAGCAAGTTTATCAATCGACCAATTATCTTTAACACATTGCAGAAAAGTAGGATGTTGAATCCACATATTAAGAAAACAGAAATGATAAGTTTTTTTAGTAAAGTTATTAGAAACCTTTAACAACATAGGAGTGTGATCAGAAGCATTAAAGGCAAGGTGATGAACCTGAAAATTAACAAAATTATTACACCAAAAGGAATTAGCTAAAAATCTATCTAATCTTCCAAAAACATTACCTCGATGACAGGTAAAAATAGAGCCAGAATAGCCTAAATCAAATAGCTCAGCATCCAAAATAGCCTTATTAAAATTAGTAATTAAGTTAAGATTAGGTGGGAGACCACCTCTCTTCTCATTAACAGCAGAAATAACATTAAAATCACCTCCTACAAGCCAAGGAACACTTAAGGGACCAATAGAATTAAGTAAATTCCATAATTCTATTCATTCAAGTTTACTACACCCAACATAAATAATAGAGAGATGAAATGAAACATCATGATAACTAATAACAACATGTAACAATTGACTGTGATTAATAATCACATCAACCTTAATGAAATCCTTCCAAAGAAACCAAATTTTGTTAATAATATTAGCCACATAATGAAAATTACCAATTCTCCTACCATATTTTAAATTATTGCAGAAATTAACTAACGGTTCCGTAATTCCAAAAAAGAAATATGATAAAGACTAATTTAATTCATTAATCTGTTAGAGGCATCCATTTTAAGCAATGCCTCTAATATTTCAAACTAAGGTATTAAAATTCATCTTCATTATCATTCCTACCTCTAGTCATTCTAGAAGAGGAAGTAACTTCATTAGGATCAAAATTCTTACCCATCAGTTGATCATTTAAAGTCTCAGGATTTACATAGCTTAGCTCCCGGCTACCTTTAAATCTCCTTCTCCTGGAAGCTTTTTGAATATGCCATTCTTCTTCAAGTTCGGATCTGTTCACAGTATTAAAATTTATACCTATTTTGTCAGCAGCACAATCATCAATTATTTCTTTACCATGGTTTAAAAGAGAAAGATCAACATTGTCAATAGCCTTATCAATAATAGGATCAACCAACAAATTAGATTGAATATTGCTCAAAACAAGATTCTCAGTATTAACGATGTCAACATTGTCATCCTCATGCAACCCTTCATTTTGAACAAGATTAACATTAGAAACATCCAGAGGAAGACATTTAGGAGATATCTGAGCTAAATTATCATCATTTTCCTGAATAACAAGAACATTAGGATCTACAAGATTTAATGATCTTGCAATATTCTCATTGTCAGGCGATAAAATAATATTCTGATTAATTTCACTATCTTTATTCCCCATAATCTCCTTATTAAGATTCTTAAATTGCTTAATTTTTAAATAAGGGTGAGCAATAAAGCAGTTATTAATGGAATGGCCAAACATTCTGCACTTGTTACAATACGGTGGAATAAATTTCATTTCCACAGTTTGCCAATAACCCGAACTAGCATTTTCAAGCCAAACAGAATCACAAAAAGGAGCAATAACATCTCTTTCAATCAAGATACGAGCATTAGAAGGACGATTATAGTTTACTGAAGCCATATCTATTTTCATAGGTGAACCAAAAAACTTTCCAATAGAATATAAAACTTTCTTATTATAGAATTGTAATTTTAAACCAGGGAATCTGAACCATATAGGAACAATCGGCGGTTCTTCCCTAGTGTTAAAATCAACAGTCCATTTAAGAATCTTCATATAAACCTTATCGATTTGTATTACTTTTTTGGAAAATAGCTGAGTATAATCAGATTCATTCTCTAATTTAATCATTAAGTTCCTACCATCAATCAATCCAACATTCCACTTACCTAATAATTTAAGATCAGAAAAATACTTCCTGATTACCTCCATTTTAGGATGTGCATACGTAAACTTGCCTATCAAAGTGTATTTCAAAGGCTCAGCCAGAAGATTTGTTTCTTCTTCATTGAAAATCAAGGCAAATTTTCCATTCTTTTTGGAAGCCTTCTTTAATAAACCATCTGCACCATCTTCACCGAAGTGATCTCTAAAAGAAGCGGAAATAAACAAACGTTAGCAGAAGAAGTCGAAACATCCATATTACCTTTTAAAGCCTCAAGAAAAGAAGGTCGATTAAGAAAATCAGCCATGAAATTAAAGGAAAACTTCCAAATCTTAAGGTATAAGATGATGGAAGAAGAATCAGCAGAAAAAAGACGATCAGAACTCCTCGCAGCTCCAAAAGGAGAAAACCCTAGCAGAGCTCCAAGAACCTCCGTCTTTTCGGCTCTCCGTCATATTTTCCATGGTTTGCCCTTGAATCACACCCAAGGAAGACAATGTAAGGAAAGGGATAGGGAACAGTAATACGTCATGTCTTATTCATAAAATTATTTTTTTATTTATTTGGGGGAGGGGGGTTGCAATTTGTTGATGTTATATTTTTACACATACTTTAAATGGAGTCATATTAGTTTTTCTGATATTTCACATATATGAGTTTATCGTTCGACTGCTCTTGAAGTTAGCCGGTTAAACTAAATTAGTTTCAGATCGGCTAGATCAACTCAGTCAATTGAGTTTACTTGATATGGGTCAGCCGATTATAATGGCTCGACTGTCGATCCTTGACACCTAATTCAGGTGATGATTGGCTCAAATATCGGCTCTCATGTGATGATTGGTTCAAATATCCTTTTGTCTCATTTATGTTTGAATGAATCTTTTTTGTATCCTCTAGTCGTCTTTGACCTGTTTTGTGGTTCGGTCTGCTTTGGTTACATTGGTTTTGACTCGGATAACTAGGTCGGACAAATGGGCCCACCTTCATCATTATGTTTTCTTTTAGACTATTAAATCTACTCAGAGTGTTAGCATATTTTTAATGTACAATTATTGCTCTAACTTGCAATATCAAACCTTTGTTCATTATAAAAGGGTTAATTTATATTCATATGACAAGCTAATCGAAGTTTATTTTCTAAACAAATTAGCAAATTAGACTAGAGTTGTGTGAGTCCAATTGCCACATGGAAGGCTAAAAGTCAACTCATTAACAGTCCTACAAGTCAAATTTATGGAACTGTGAGCTTGAGCTCGACGTCGAGCACATATTATAAATCAAACATTTTAAGACCTCAAGTTCTAGCCTGATGACGCCCAACTTGCATGAGTTGGCTCGTCGGAGCTTCAAATTTAAATTTAGAATTTTCACGACCTTATTGTTCCTCTAACTCCATCTCTAATTAATGAGTTCCCATTAAAACCCTTTAATTTTCATTGTTCTATGGACACCATTCCCAATGAGTTATTGCAGTGATTGCTATCACCTGCAAGTTCCTAACACAAATTCTCCCACTGGACCCAACATAATCCATCTCCTTAGAGCCACAATTTTCATAAATATGATTGCTCCGGTGTTATCTCCGTCAGTATCTCATAAATGTGATCAACTCCCATTGCTAGTTCAAGATTTTGTTCATTAGCTCTAATCAACTATTATGTTGTCGAGCCAAACTCAAGCTCAAGCTGAACCTCATCAACCTGTAATTGGGTAGCCAAGCCGAAAAAGTAGCCAACTATGATGAGCCCTACTCATTTACCTCCTATAGTTGGCCTCATATATATTCACTTATTATCATAAAACCAAAGATATATTGACACAAATTAAATTTGGTGGAGAAGACCCCAAATCAAGAAACGTGACTTTCATTTATAGCTCCTCCATCTCAATAGAGAGAAAAAAAAAGCGTAATTTACATATTGTTAGATATATGTAATTTTATCCGTGTATAAAAATGTACATTTTACTTTGTTTTTTATTAAGTTAAAATGATAATATTATTATAAATTGTGCACATATATAGTATCTGAAACTTTCATATTTACAAATCTAACATCCTTTTTCATCCATTTTTGAAATTTCAATATTCATAATAAAATCTCAACTCATATTTTTCATTTTTATCTAATTCCCAATAATTAGATTATGTCATGCATAATACATCAAATTTTATTGTTCAAAAATATCATCTGAATACTATATTTTTATAAACACCAAGATTTCTGGTGCCATTTATGTAATTACATAAAATATAAAATATTTAAATGTAAAAAAAAGGGTTTTTATATATGGAGGCCCCAAATCTTATTAATTATATATGACAGTCCCAAAAGATTTAATTTTTGCATGAAGGGCGCTCTCAAGCCTCGCTACATGTATTTTGCCAATTGAAATGCACTTTTGAGGATCGCCTGAGTGACGGCGATTGACTAAGTATAGCGGCGAAAGATGAACTGCAGTCTGCAAATCTAGTTGTGGATGTAATCCAACCACTGGACCTTGCCGACGAAAACAAAAGAAGAAAGGATGGGAGAGAGACGATAAGAAAAGGAGACGGAGGCGTGACGGAGACCTCACGTGTTAAATACATATTTTATGTAATTTGTAGGGTTTGAAGACGTCCGTATGTAGAAACCTAAATATACATATATAGAATGTTAGTAAAAGCCCGCGAAAAGCGCTAACAAAAATCAGTTTTTCAGTTGGAAATGGACGCGTGGACTGAGGGATGGATTCAACGGTCTCCAAAAACAAAAAAACGTGTGTTTATTATGTCCTTTATCTCCGAACCATCCCCCAACAACGTCCTCATACCCTTTCCACCTCTCCCCGCCTCCCCCCTTCTTCGTTAGGTTCTTCATCACGTTCCCTTTCACTATATAAACGAAGGAATATTTAGGTTCAATTCCTGCTGTGCACGCACGATATTTATGTCCTGTATACAAAATAATTAGATATATAATAAAAGAGATTGTGGGAAGGATGGGTAGGGTTAAGCTGCAGATAAAGAAGATAGAGAACAACACCAATAGGCAGGTCACCTTCTCCAAGCGACGCAATGGCCTCATTAAGAAGGCTTATGAGCTCTCCGTTCTCTGTGATATCGATATCGCTCTCATCATGTTCTCCCCCTCCGGCCGTCTTAGCCATTTCTCCGGTCGCCGGAGGTGAAACAATGCTTCCTCATTAATTAGATCTCTTTTCTTTTTTTTTTTATATAATTGAATTATCAACGGAAAAAATAAATATATATAATTTTGCATGATTTTGTTTCGCTTTTTCATTAATTTAATCTTCTTTCCTGTTTTAATGAAAATAAGAGCACATAATTCTTTTATATTTACAAACATAACTCTCTGGTGTTTTAAACCCTCTGCAAATATAAGAATTTTGGTATGACATATATAAATGCATTAGAATTATTTGATACGCACGTAAATGCTCATACAAAATATATAGCTTGATGTAATTCTGCTTATAATGTTGAGAGAGTTAAGGTGAAGATATTATGGATTAATTTATTGAATATGTTGATTAATTAATCTTCTTTTAAAGTATTTTAATGGTTATCTTCTACAGGATTGCGGATGTTGTTGAACGGTATATCAATGTTCCAGACCACGATAGAGGAAGGTATGCCCTTAAGTTAAATCATATTATATATTCCGCTTTTATGTTATTTTATTCATAAAATTAATACTGACATCTTTTTTTTTCCGAATTTTGAAGCGTGGCTAATGTGAACAAAACGGTGAGTTGGTATCAATTTGTGAATTTCCTCTTCAAAAATTTGTAAGTAGAACCGTTAATTTTGGGTCGGCTCAAATTCTGTTCCAATGGATTGAGTACGGTTTGATATGGTGCATCAACTATTAACTCTGGCTCGAAATTGAATCCAGTTTGATCAGGCTCGAAATTAAGTTATTTGGATACATTCAACTCAAAATTCGGCTTGCAACCCTTTAGATACGTTTAATTTATCATTATAAATATAATTTTTATAAACTAATCTCGAATCAGCTGGAGCTGATTCATCTATGAATTGAAACTTTCTGGTTCATTATTGTGATCAGAACTAAAATTTAAGTTAATTTTTTAGTGATTAACTATCTTAGAGCTAAACTCAGTTCCTAATTACTTTGTAAGTTATTATTATTAATTATTATTCTTGCTATTATTTAACGATTATTTTGTATGAATATTTGTAGTTCCTGATAAATACACTGAACAAGCTCCGATCTGAGGGTGACGTAGGCGTCCAACTAGCAAAGTAAGTACGAAAAATAATAGGCCATTACATTAATATCGTATTATTCAAAGTTCTCATTAAGATTAGTTAGCTTTAATCCCGTTCCTTTATTTTTATTTAAATATTAATACGATTCAATAATTCTTATTTAAATTTTAATTAATATATATTGATCTAATTTTTTCTCACAAAAAATATAACAATATCGTCTATTTTCTTGCAGCTCAGGAGCAGCGGACTCCAGAGCAGAGGTATTTTTATTCAAATTCTAAATTAAGAAAAAAATATATATTTATTTTATAATATTTTATTTGAATATTAATCTTTCTTATACTCTCAGAGGCTGCAGCAACAGATTGTTGAGTGCCAACAGCAGCTTCAAACGTCTACGAAACGCTTAAGGTACTTAACCTGCTGAAGAACATATCATTAATAATTAATTATTTAGCAGGAAATTTGGGTTATTTATTATTTCAATTAATTATTACTTTTATTTTTTTTTACAGACTTTTTGAGGCTTTTCCTACAATACCCAATTCCTTCACGTCCTTGGCTGAGCTCGAAGCGGCCGAGAAATTTTTAACAAATTCCTTGGCTCGTGTGACAGAGAAAAAGGTTTGTTTCGTAATATAATTTTTAACCAACAGGCTAAATTTTCTTTAAAAAATATTACATATAAAGTTACGTACTTTTATAAAAATTTACTGTATTTTAATATATTATAATCGTCAATTTTTTTTTCTAATAATCTTGAACGTAAGCTTTTAATTTTAGAAAGATTAACATATATACCACTCAATTCTTATGTATTTACATATCCAACACCTAAATTTCAATTTTTACATACATGCCACCTTCTCTATGAATAAAAAATACATATTTTATCTTTTAAAAGTTAAAAAGGTGATATCTTTGATGCGATACGAAAGATTTGAGTGGTATAAATCTAAAAAATTAAAGTTTAAATGTTAGATATGTAAATGCGTAAGAATTGGGTGGTATGCTTGTAAATGCTTCATTAAATTTGACTCATCAGGGAGCTCACTCGTAACCCTTATCATTTTTCCAGCAGTTCCTGCTGTCCGATATGCTCCCAGCATACAATCCTTTAACCGCGAACGAACAGGTGAGGTAGCTTAAACACATTACAGCATTACAGCTAATGAAATCATTACACATATGAATATATATGTTTTCTTCTTCCGACAATTGTACCTGCAGCCTCAAGCAGAAGGAGTGCTCGACGTTTTCGGCTACGACCTTCCACCGTCGGACCAAATTACCTTTTGCAATCAAGGTCATCCAATGCAAATGACAGCGGATCCTATCATGTCCCTCAGGTACAACATATCGCCGGTATCCTTTTATTATAAACGTTTCAATTTTAACGGTTAGATTTTATTTAACGTGGCAGCGATCAAGTGATCAACGACCCGTTCAATATCCAAATGGACCAATACCTGGCAGCTAACACGTGGCAATATGACCTCCTTACGGCACCCATTTATTCAACTCAACCGGTGCCATTACAGCAGGTGCTTAATTGAACTAATCACGATTATTATTTTAAATAATATTTGACGGCGAGGTCAATCTAACTGACAGTGTTGTAATGCTTGTGCCCCAGGTTCCGTTATCGATGGCCGAATTGCCGTCAGTAGAAGGAGCGGCCGTGAACTGCTCCCAGACGGCTCCGTTACAGAATTGCACTTCTTGTGGTGGGTTTAATGGGAGCTTAATGCCTGTGCCCCACGTTCCGTTAGCGATGGTCGAGTTGCCGTCAGGGGAGGGAGCGGCGGCGAACTGCTCCCAGACGGCTCCGTTAGAGAATGGCACGTGTGGTGGCGGGTTTCATGGGAGTTTAATGCCTGTGCCCCACGTTCCGTTAGGGATGGCCGAGTTGCTGTCAGTGGAGGGAGCGGCGGTGAACTGCTCCCAGATGGCTCCGTTAGAAAATGGCACGTTTGGTGGCGGGGTTAATTTGAGCTTAATGCCTGTGTCCCAGGTTTCGTTAGCGATGGCTGAGTTGCCGTCAATGGAGGGAGCGGCGGTGAACTGCTTCCAGACGGCTCCGTTAGAGAATGACACGTGTGGTGGCGGGGTTAATGGGAGTTGAGCGGCAGCGAATTTGGGGTGATCTTGGCTGTTTGATTGAATGAGCTCCATCCAACGTGTCATGAGAAAGATTATTCTTTACATATCTTATAGTTAAACTTTCATATTTATACAGATAATGCTGAAATTGATAATATTATCTCTGTTATAATTGATATGAAAGTTTAAATATGAGATATATATATATATATACATACGTTAAAATAATGTTCTATGTCTGTAAATTTTCCTTCTGTTTTTTGCTATATTTTGCTCGGTTTTTTGGCATTTTAAATGCTGAACGCGGAAAGAGTTTTATGATGTATTACAACATATTTTGTTTTGTTAATTTATTTTTGTTTTTGAAAACATATTTAATAAATATATATTTAGCATGCCTTTTTTTTTTAATGAGTATATTTTATCTTCACATGTTAATTATGTTTTGATGTTGGATTAGAATATAAATAAAAATGGAATTAAATTTAAACAAAGGCAAATACATAAGAATTGAATGATATGTATGTAAATCTTCTTACTATGGGTCATTTACATACTAAGTCTTAGCCTATAAAGGCCATCCAATATGTTGTACCATTCATTTCCTATGTATTTAGTTATGTAACAACTAAGTCTTAGCCAAATCTTTCGTATCACATTAAAAAAATATCACTATTTTAACTTTAAAAAATGAAATACACATGTGCATGTATAGGTGAAATGATATTTATGTAAAAATTGAAGTTTAGTTATGGGAACTTCTTATTGAAATTTTTTTTTTTTCATGTATATTTTTGGAATAGAAATGAGTTGCCTGTATAGAGATGGGTATTTTAAGATTAATTGAAACACTGTTGATTGTGGTTGACGGAAAGTAAAGAACAAAATTTACATACATACCACATAATTGTTATATATATATTTAAATATATAATATTTATAGTTTGATATTTACACTTAAAATACATTGATGTCATAGAAGTAGCTATGGATAAAAATGTGCAAGGTGGTATTTTTTTATGTGATGTTTAGGATTTGAGAGAGATGCATGTAATTAAATAAGTTTTGGAGCAAAATATGAAATACATTAGGAGTTGTTTGGTATGCATATAAATCCCGAAAAAAAAAAGAGAGGAAAGAATGCATATCTTGTGATCCACATTATGCTATTGAGGTGTATGCAACCTTCTTAATTTATAAACCGTATCGAAAGCTTTCGAAATTATGGAAGAAATATTGCATTTTCATATTATTTGAAATTTTATCCTCTCATTTTTTTTCTCCCCCTTTTATCAACAAATAAAATTTTGAAGTCATTGTCACTTCCGCAACCAAAACAAAATAAATCAATTTGCAAACTACAACCACAAAGTACGATGTCAGCAATTGTAAATTAATTTATCAAACTTTCGAGGCGCCAATATGCCTTTTAATAGTTAGAAAACTGATGGAAAATATAATAACTTAGTAGGTAATTAATAAGTCATTTACCTCTAAAGTATAGGCTCCACTCAAATTGTCCAATATATTGCTACCAATGGCAACATTACACGTTCGTTAGCATAAGTTAGAAATTCTAAACATCTACTTTTCTTATGCATGCTTGAATTATTTTATTTTATTTTATTATAATCCTTAATGACCAAATATGCTAATATTAAAACAACTAATCATCACTTATTTTTCATACATTATATAGACAATGCAAACACTATTTTTCTTTAAAAAAAAGGGCCACAGTTATGATAATATTATTTTTGTTGTCCGAACATCCGGAAGCTAACGTGAAGTATGTCACTGTTATACACAGTTTGATGCGATTCACGATTCACACCATCATCCGTCCGCTCCAGTTATGAAAAGGCTACTAGGATTCACAAATTTGTAGTTTGACGCCTCGCCTGATGCAAATCTGAATCCTAATTATTATTATTTTAATTTCAAAAGAGTACAAGCAGTCTCTGTAATAGATCATCATAATATGTATGGATTACATGAATTTTAAAATGAATTAAATAAATTTATGTTCATCCTATTGAAAAATTATTAAATATTTCGATCTAATTTTATTTGTCAAATATCTAAAATTTGTCTCTATTCCTGCGTTTCATTGTCTTGCCACAGATTGGGACAGCCGGATAAAGAAAATAGCTCGACCAATTCCGTTCATGTCATATAGAGGCACACATCATTAATAAAGCAAAAGACAAATCAATCTTTAAAAACTGCACACGGTAGGTAACAGAGGGAACACATCACAATTAGAGTCACATACTTGGCCAAAAGAGATTAAGCAGCAACCAAAACTGCAGCAAAATATAATAATGCTCGGCACAACTGTTTAATTTATCCCCAAATTAATTTTGTTCTGATTTTGAAATACATACGTTCATCTCAGAACTGATCAAATAGTTCCGGGACGGAGTTAGACGTGTCAAAACTATTCATGCAATTTTGAAATCCATACCACAAAATAAGATGGGTAGGATTATTAGACATTTGAACAATCACATATCTTCAAATCTGCAGCAGACTAAAAAAACTTTAAAAATGCTAACCAAAAACGAAAAAACATAAAGTGAATTAAATATATATATATATACATATTCATAAAGGAAGTCGAGAGAGATTAACAGCACAAATGGATGACTTGAACCAAACACGAACCCCAAAAATGGTCCTTTTTTATATAAACTTCTTAAATTACAGCTGTCCTTTTTAATACATTTTTAAAATGTAACATATCTAATAATCTCGTCATAATACACAAGTCACAAAAGCATTACAACAACAACTACCGTCCAGAATAAACAAGCATTAAAAAAAATGGGATAATTACATGCATTGCATCCCAAACATTGCTATTTATAAAAATCTAAAGCCCATATATGATATTTTTGAACTACTGAGCATATGTATTTCCGCACGCCACGATCAAACCATTGAGAACGTGATAAAAAATGAAAAATACGGGTTGGAGCTTTAACATTGATATTGATAATTCATTGAGAATTTGAAAAATGGATGAACGGGGGTGTTAGATTTTTAAATAGCAATGTTTTTGATGCGATGTATGTAATCTATCCTTCGAAAATATATGGCCTCCAAATACCCAATGAAGCCATTACTGCACACACTCGCAGCATAAAAAAGGAACTGTTTAAAATCAAATGAGTAGGCCAAACGCTCCAAAACCCCAATCATGTTGTGCGCACACGTGAAAATTACACTTCAGCAACTGTAGGAAGCAAAAAACTCCGAAAAAATTACAAATAAAATAGAAGCTATATCAGGTATAAAACTCCATAAATAAGCGCTCAAGCCACAGAAGATTTTTAGCCAACATCTACCAGAGAAATAAGGCTCGACGAGTTCCACGCACTCCTTCCGTTCCTCCTGATTCAAACCATCCGCACTTGTAAGAATAAGAATATCCCCATCACCAATTATGCACTCTGCAGAAATAAACTCTTCATTGCTGAGCAGTAATTTCTAGCGGATTTTTTTTTTCCTCCCTGCTTTGTGATATAACAAGACTGAAAGAAATGGAAACAAGAATACCATTTTGATACTAACAACAGTCAACTTTTCCTCACCCTTTTATGGTCCCTGTCTGAAAGATCCGACCATATTTTCTCATTTGGCTTTCTTTTTGCACCGCCAACTTTTCCATTATTACTCTGCAACTTAAGAGAAGGATGATCATGATCATCAAGAGAAGACAGTTCCCCTTCTTCAGCAAACTCTTCCCGGATCCGATGATCAACATTTAGATTTTCAGATTTGAAATGTTTTGATTTCATGCTCGTCTGCAAAGGATGGAGGGGCTTTGGCCAGCCATGTCTCTTATCATCCACACCGAGCTCAATTCCATTCTCAAGCTCCCTTTCAATAAGATCATCATCATCCACAATCTCATTTTTCTTGTTTGTATCATTCCGAAGTCTCCTCGTCTTTTCCAGAGCGGCCTTCACTTTGTCCTTATCAATCTTTGTGATAGTTTCCGAACACTTGCCCTTATCTTCAGACAGCCTATCCTCATTAAGTAGCTTAGAAGAGCTAAGACCATCAACAGCCGATTCCCAGCGGCGAGAAACCAGCTCAGCCTCATGATTCGAGTTATTTTTCCCATCACCATCCATATTATGGTCCCAAACACCACTTTTACTATCAACACTGTCGTGGTCATTGCTTTGGCTGCAGGCGCTCCTGGAGCCAAAACGATCACCGTCGGCATTAGATTCTTGAGCTACAATTGGCCTCGTTTGAGGGGTTGGATGAGCTCCTTGCCTTGCATTTAAAGATATAGAGCTCTCACTGACAGTTGAGGTTACCCCTGTAGGATGATTGGGTCCAGCACAAGAGCTTCCATCAGCTTCGTTATTACCATGAGATGGTTGGGCTAAGTGATTTTGCTCATAAAGCTCCAACATTTGATTGCTGACATTTATGAGTAACAAAATGAAATTTTTATGTATATATCAAAAGATTCAACGTTTACAAGGTCAAAAGGATTTGATGGTGGATTCAACCTTCAAGCTGTCGTGATGTAACATCAAATTCTTGCCACCAGACTTTCTCTCCATCGGATGGAAGCTTCACCTTAAGAAACTTGGCAGCAAGAAAGATGGCACCAGCAGCGATGTGGTGGGCCTTAAATTGTAGGCACAGTGAGGTCCGCAACCTTCATGATATAGTTGAATAAATAAACTAATGGTAAAAATTAGGGTAGAGTTAACTATCCCGAACAAAAAGCTATCATACCCGTCATTGACAAAGTTCCATGCCACTTGAGCAAGAGAATTTTGCGCCACCTTAAACTTCTTAATTGCTTTGACAAGGGGTTTATAGGGATGGTACATATTTAGATCAAAACCCAGGGTAGCAAGAACAAGCCTTTCCCCCAATAAAATAAGCTCTTTCTGTTGCTTGTATACTTCCTGGAAAACAAAAGTGATGCAGCACTCAGCAAAAAAATCAAAGGAGAAAAAAAAACAAAGAAACAATCCATATATTTTGCAAAAGAAAAGGACAAAATTAGGGAAGAGAAATTACTGAAATAATTAGATAGAAACAGAAACAAACTGAGAGGGATATGAGCGTGCAAGACACAAGTACCATTTCATTTTTGGTGGCTGTATTCTAATTAACGAAAAACCCAAGGGTGCCTTCTGCTTGATTCTCTGTACAGCAGAAGGATCCTTTTTATGAATGATTTCGTAGGAAACAAGAATCACATCCTTCAGTGGGCGTGGAGTTTCTTCAACCTTTCCAGCAAGGAACATGCACACTGTTGCTATTGTCTGCAACAAATCAGATATTAAGCTTACAACAGTGAATGATCAGGTGTATAATCTGCTAAGAAAGCTCAAATCAAAGAAGCAAAATAACGGTGCCATTCATGTAAACATTTAGAAAGGCGTGTGTTGGAGAGTTTTATTGCTCCGAGTTCAGCATCACTAAAATGGCGAAAAAGCGTAAAGCAAAATTGAGTAGATGTGAAAATCATAAAGGGGCCTTTAACGAGAAGCAAATAAAATACAATGATGCCTCAATCGTACTTGTATCCGGGAAGATAGCTATTCGAGTCCTGGACTTTTTTTTCCTTTAAGCTCCCTCGGAACAAGCCACGGATTATATATCGAAGGTTTCATTAGGAGCAACTTTCCATCACTTCTTACAGCGAGAAGATGCGAAGAGCAAGGCATATGTAGAGGACAGCCACCACTATACCCATCCACATTGCCAGTCACAGCCGATGCAGGACCAATGCTCAATAATTTATTTGCAGTTCATATAAACTACATCATCGGTAGGAGTTAAATTTATTTAGTATTCTATGTTTGCAAGCCTAGTCCCATCAACGCACCGGTCAACAAAAAATTTTAACAACTTCATCAAAAAAAAGGCAATAACTAAAAATCTAGCAAGACAGAGCATAGCATAGTGGAAGTAACACATGGTAGTCATAGACTATTTGGTTCACCTTAAGAGTGGAATGCCCTAAAACATATTTGGAGAGGGCAGGGTCACTCTTTGCCACACAATCTTACTCCATATTGACCATTTAATTGGTAGCCATATCTTGAGGATTGATACATTGCTTCCATTTGTGATGAGGAGTTTATTTCTTCCTCCCTGCTGAAGCCCTCTCTTGCCCATACTTCCTCGACGTCGGCTTCACTCCCGTCGAACCAACCCATTGTTCTTCATTCAAAGCCCTCACCGGCCAGCGCTCCTCACCAGAGTTTTGGTCCAGCCAGCCTCAGCTCACCCTAGCTAGCTTCCGCATGCGAGGAGTAGCTTCCTCTCGTTGTGAGCCTCTTCCACCTCGGCGGAGTAGCATCTATGTCCGAGAGCTTCCTGCCACGAGCTTCCACTAGCTCGACGGCATGGCTTTTTAGTCCAAGAGCCTCCTTTCGTGAGATTTCTCAACCTTAGCGGCGTAGCTTTTTGGTCCAAGAGCTTCCTGCCACGAGCATCCCCACCTCGAAGGCGCGACATTTTGGTCTGAGAGCCTCCTGCCACGAGCTTTCTCACCATCGACAAAACAACAGCGTGGAAAAGCGTGGACGTCTTCCTCTCTTTCGAAGAGCTTCTTCAAGGATTTCATTGGACGTCCGAAACCTTTGCGGTGGTGAGATTCGCCACCCCGAAATTTTTGTTTCTAGCTAGCTCTAGGAATTAATGTCGTTAAGCGTGTGGGTTCGATCGCCCACACGGGTTGCGTGCACCGGCGTGAGCCGACGCAACCACTTGCCTATTTGATTGATCGTTTGTTTTCCAAAAGCGATTTTAGGTTAGGATTTTCGTGCGTTGCCAAATACTCTTCGTAGAGCCGAGTGAGCCTCCTTTTGTTGCGAACCCTAGCACTCCCTATGAGTTGGAGTCCCTTCCTCCCCTTGCTTTGGATTCCCCAATTTTCCTTAGAAAAATTGAGAGTTTAGTTTTGCAAAGTGAGAAAAACATTATAGCTAGCTCACTTTGCAAAGTCCTAAGTAATTATAAAATGAGAAAAGCATTGTAGATGGCCCATTTCACAACGTAGTGGAGAGTTCCCCTCGAAGATCCCGTATGTTCACTTACATGTATGATCACTTGTATGATTGTATGTTTTTTCATCATTTTGCATGTTTGTTTGCATGTGTATGTTTGTAGCTTGCAAGATGCATTGCATCGTGTATGTGTTAGCTTGCATGACCACTATCACTTGCTTGTGCTGCACCTCTTCGGGTCACTGCCTCCATCGCACACGCATTTGTCGGGCCTCTCGCCTCCATGACATGCCCGTTCGCGAGTCACCGCCTCCACGACACACCCATTCGTCAGGCCTGTGCCTCCACGGTGCGTCAATCCTTTCAGGTCACTGCTTCCACGGTACACCCATTCGTGGGGACCCTACCTCCACGACACTCCTACTCTTTCGGGTCACTGACGACACACCCATTCGTCGGGCCCTGCCCCTCGGCACTGTCGTCACTAATTTGTAGATGATTAAAATAAAAGACTACTATGGGTTGCCTCCCATAAAGCGCTTGGTTTAACATCGTCAGCCCGACCTAATTTCAATTAGTAATCAGGTTGACTAAGCATTAAAACCTCTT
Organism: Papilionanthe hookeriana x Papilionanthe teres; assembly: GCA_022702705.1. Lineage (NCBI taxonomy): Eukaryota > Viridiplantae > Streptophyta > Magnoliopsida > Asparagales > Orchidaceae > Papilionanthe > Papilionanthe hookeriana x Papilionanthe teres. The sequence goes on along the minus strand of CM040429.1, from coordinate 1,388,791 downwards.
TAAAATTTGGTCTTCTACCTTCGAAATATGGTTTTAATCTATGTCTATGTCCTGTTTTTGGATCTTCAATTTCTATAGTTTCATATGAAAATATTTGAGTTATGGTGAAAGGTCCTAACCATCGACAATTCAATTTCCCAGGAAATAATTTCAATCTAGTATTATATAGCAAAACTTCTTGTCCTGGTTCAAAATTTCTCTGATTAATTTTCCGATCATGCCATAATTTCATCCTTTCTTTATAAATCCTATCATTATCATATGATTCATTCCTTAGTTCTTCCAACTCATTTAATTGTAGCAATCTCTTTTCACCAGCTTCTTTCATATTATAATTAAATTCTTTGATCGCCCAATATGTTTTATGTTCTAATTCAATCTGGTAAGTGGCAAGTTTTTCCATATATAAGCTCGTAAGGAGTCATTCCAATCGGAGTTTTATAAGCGATCCTGTATGCCCATAATGCGAGTTGTCTAGTCTTATAGACCGGTCCGATCTATTAGGGTTTACGTGACTTTTCTAATATACGCTTAATCTCTCGATTAGAAACTTCAGCTAATCCACTAGTTTGTGGATGATAAGTTGTTGATATCTTATGCATAATATTATATTTTTCTACTAGTTTGTGAATATATTTGTTTCTAAAATGAGTTCCTCCGTCAGTGATAATCACTCTCGGCATTCCAAATCTAGTAAAAATCTTTTTCATTAAAAATTTTGAAACACTTTTAGCATCACACCTAGGTAAAGCTTGTGCTTCGATCCATTTGGAAACATAATCAACAGCTACTAATATATATGAGTTTCCAAATGAAGGAATAAAAGGTCCCATGAAATCTAATCCCCAAACATGAAAAATTTCAACTTCTAATATAAAATTCAGAGGCATTTCATTTTTTCTCGATATGTTTCCTACTCTTTGGCATTTATCACAGGTTTTTATATATCTGTACACATCTCTAAATAGAGTAGGCCAATAGAATCCAGATTGTAGAATTTTATATGCAGTTTTATCTGTCCCAAAATGTCCTCCAAAATTAGAATCATGACATTTTTAAATGATTGGTTCAGTTTCTTCATAAGGCACGCATCTTCTAATAATTAAATCCTTACATTGCCTATATAGGTATGGTTCATCCCAAAAGTATGTTTTAGTATCATGAATGAATTTTTTCTGTTGTTGTAAAGTTAACATAGGGGATAAAATATCACTTACAATATAATTTACTATATCAGCATACCAAGTTATTCTCCACTCATTTATATTATAAAGTTGTTCATCAGGAAAACTGTCTAAAATTTCATTATCAGTATCAGATAATTCTTGATTTTCTAATCTTGATAAATAATCTGCAATTTGATTATCAGTTCTCTTTTTGTTAATGATCTCAAAATCAAATTCTTGCATTAATAATATCCATCTAATTAATCTTGGTTTAGAATCTTTTTTTGCATTAAATACTTTATAGCAGAGTGATCAGTATGCACAATACATTTAGTTCCTATTAGATAATGCTGAAATTTATTAAAAGCATATACAACTGCTAATAATTCTCTTTCAGTAACTGTATATCTAATTTCAGCATCATTTAGAGTTTTACTAGCATAGTATATAACCTTGAAAATCTTATTCTATCTTTGCCCAAGAACTGCTCCTATAGCATAATCACTAGCATCACAAGTAAGCTCAAATGGTTTCTCCCAATTAGGTGAAACTATTATAGGTGTTGTAATTAATTTATCTTTTAATAATTCGAAAGCATTCAGGCATTCAGTTGTAAATTCAAATTTCTTGTCTTTTTCAAGAAGTTGGCATAGAGGTTTAGTAATTTTTGAAAAATCTTTAATATAATGTCTGTAGAATCCAGCATGTCCAAGAAAACTTATTACCCCTTTTACCGTAGTTGGAGGCGGTAATTTAGCTATAACTTGAATTTTTGCAGTGTCTACTTCCATGCCTTTTTCTGAAATTTTATGCCCTAATACAATATCGTTCGTAACCATAAATTGACATTTCTCCCAATTAAGAACTAAATTAGTTTCCTCACATACTTCAAATACTTTTTCAAGATGATTTAAGTATCTGTCAAATTTTGTTCCAAATACAGAGAAATCATCCATAAATACTTCTATTCCATTATCAATTAATTTACTAAATATAGACATCATACATCTCTGGAATGTTGCAGGTGCATTACATAATCCAAAAGGCATTCTTCGAAAAGCGAAAGTTCCATAAGGACTAGTAAATGTAGTTTTCTCTTGATCCTCAGGAGCAATTTGTATTTGATGATAACCGGTATATCCATCCAAGAAACAAAAATATTTATGTCCGGCTAATCTATCTAACATCTGGTCTAGAAATGGTAAAGGGAAGTGATCTTTCCTGGTGGCTGTGTTTAATTTTCTATAATCAATACATATTCGCCATCCAGTAACTTATCTTATAGGGATAAGATCATTATTTTCATTAGCTTTTACGGTCACTCCTCCTTTCTTAGGCACACAGTGAATTGGGCTTACCCAAGCACTGTCAGAAATAGGATATATAATACCATTATCTAACCATTTTAAAATTTCCTTTTTAACTACTTCTTTCATTATCGGATTTAATCTCCTTTGCGGATCTGCTTTAGGCTTATGTTCATTATCTAAAATAATGTTGTGCATACAAATTGAAGGACTAATTCCTTTAATATCTGCTAAAGTCCAACCAAAAATTTTCTTATATTTTTTTAATGTATCTAAAAGTTTTTGTTCTTGAGATTCATTTAATTCAGAGGAAATAATAACTGGTAGAGTTGATGAATTAGCTAAGTAAGCATATTTCAAATGATTAGGTAACATTTTTAACTCAAGTTCAGGAGGTTTAATAATCGATGGAACTATATTTTTTTTAGAATTTTCTGTGTTATCCAAAAATTCAAATCTTTCTTGAATATAATCTAGTTCTTCATTTATATTGGCTTTTTCAATTAATTCAGTATTTTCTTTTTCTAATTTTTCTTCATAATATTCCTTAAAATGTTCTTTTTGTAAGTGATCGAGTACTTCCATTCGAAAACACTCATCATCTTTTTCTAGCGCAGGATATTTCATTGATTTAGCAATATTAAAAGTTACTTTTTGGTCATTTACTCTCATAGTTAATTCTCCTTTCTGAACATCAATCATAACTTTTCCAGTGGCTAAAAATGGTCTTCCTAAAATGATAGGAATTTCTTTATCTTCTTCCATATCTAAAACAATAAAATCTACAGGGAAGATAAATTTATTCACTTTTACTAATACATCTTCAATAACTCCCTTAGGATATGTAATAGAACGATCAGCTAACTAAAGAGTTACTGAAGTAGGTGAAATTTCTCCCAATCCTATTCTTTTAAAAATTGATAGAGGCATTAGATTGATGCTTGCTCCTAAGTCACACAAAGCTTTTCCATAGAATTTTTCTCCAATAGCGCGAGGTATAGTGAAACCACCGGGATCTTTTAATTTTTCGGGAAGCTTTTTCCGAATAATAAGCACTACATTCTTCACTAAGTGCGACCATTTCATTATCGGTAAATTTTCTTTTTTTATTTAAAATATCTTTCATGAATTTTACATAGTTTGGCATCTGTTCTAAAGCTTCTACGAAAGGAATATTTATCGTTAATTTCTTTAGAATTTCGATGAATTTAGCAAATTGTTTATCTTTTTTAAGTTGAATTAGTCGTTGTAGTATAGTGGTGAGTATTCCCGCCTGTCACGCGGGTGACCCGGTTAAATGAATTTCATCTAATGTAGGATTAGCATAATCTCGTAATGGTCTCTGTTGATTAATATTTTCATTTTCAGGAATATTTACCATTTGTGTTAAATTTATAATTTCTCTTTTTTGTTTTCTAATTCTTTTAATTGTACGCTCTAATTCTGAATCGTAAGGTATTAAATTTTCGTTTCCAAATTTTCGCATACAATTTTTGTCAAATAAATTTTAAAATAGTCCGTTACTTTAGTAAATAATTTCTTTACTTTCCCTGGCAACGGCGCCAAAAACTTGACCAACTTTTTATATGTTTGCAAATTATGTTAATAGCAACGGCACCAAAAACTCGATCCCGTTTTAATATATATATTAGATTTTATGATGGAATGTTTAATGTGGATTCTACGCAAGTATACGTATCGTATCAAGTAATACAGGGCTCTAGTGGAGTCCTGGTTATCGATCCCACAGGAAAGTTTTTAACAGATTTGTATCAGCTAAAATTTAAAGGAATTACTTACTAATATAATAAACGGAAATTTAAAGTAACTACAGCAACTAATGTAAACTAATGCTTGAAATAAGGTTGATTTAAATGATTTAGAAAAAGTATCTTTCTCCTTGTTTTTAGAAAATTAAGTGAATGATGAATTTAAATAGAATTCTTAAATTGTATTGTGACAAATAGGAGCATTCCTATTCTTTACCCTTTGGTCCAGGTGCAAAGAACATTGACTAATCCTATGTTTGATTATCGAATCCGCGGCTAAGCTAGGAGGATACTGGATGCCACTTCAGAGCTCCCACGTTCCCCTCACCTGAGGGCTAACATCTACACTTCAGCTCTCAAACAATAGGACCAAATTGAATATTTTAGTCTGTCACACTAAAATGTTCAATTCTACGTCCGATTAATAATATTTCCTTATTTATTTGCACCCTCCTTCCAAGGCTTTTGACTTCCCTGAATATTGGATGTAATTTTTACTATAGTTGATACTTCAACATATTTTAACAAATCAATTGGCCAGATTGAAACTGCATTAAGTTCTAAGTAAAAATTATCACAATTTATTTTAATATATTATGTATTTCTATTTAATTTCATCAATTCGCATAATTTTCATAAACAAGGAGAAAGACTAAGAAAACTATTCAGAATGCATGGGAATAAAACAAAGCATGGATTTCATTTAAAGTTAACAACAATAAACAAAGATACTTATCTTAATTTCCTCCCCAAGCAGACTCCTTGAAGTTCCTTTGACTTTTCCTTCTAGTACAGCACACTTCTAATTCTAACTCACTAGGATTCACTAAGACTCACTTAAGACTCCAGAAACACACACAAATGACACTCAAAAGACACACCCAAAGCACTAGAATTCGACCTCTATTTATAGAGGTAGGCAAAGGTCCAAGGGATGCTAGAACATCTCTTCAAAAAGCGTTCAGGTTCAATGTATATGCATTTTGAACTGTCTCGCCGTCGGCGGGAAACGACCTCGCCGTCAGCGGGGCTTCTAGAAGGTCTTCAAATCGCGCGTTCTCGCTGTCAGCAGGCTTGGGCTCGCTGTCGGCGAGGTAGTTATAATTCCTTCAGAAATTCTCCTCATGATCTCGCCGTCGGCGGCCTCGATCTCGCCGTCGGCGACTTAGTTCATTTTGCATGATTTTCTTCCTTTTTTATCCAAATTTTCTCCATTTCATGCTTTTTTGCTTCCATCACTTATAAATTTTCATTCCTGCAGTAAAATAAAGAAAATATCTTTCTTTAAAGTGTAATTTCATCAAAAATAGATATGAATTTCTTAATGTATTTTTCTGTGATCACTCCACTGCACACGCATTTGTCGGGCCTCTGCCTCCATGACATGCCCGTTCTGCGAGTCACTGCCTCCACGACACACCTATTCGTCAGGCCTGTGCCTCCACGATACGTCAATCCTTTCAGGTCACTGCTTCCACGGTACACCCATTCGTGGGGACCCTACCTCCACGACACTCCTACTCTTTCGGGTCACTGACGACACCCATTCGTCGGGCCCTGCCCCTCGGCACGGTCGTCCTTCCAATCAATGTCTCCACAACACTGTTGACCTCATTTTTGTCGAGGTTTAGTTTTCCTCATAGACTTAGGATTCTAGCCTCAGGAGCTTCCCCGATGATCCTAATTTCCTAGCGATGGGACCCACCTCGTTTTAGAGAGTCGAGAGCCACTTCTTTACTCTTTGAAATCCTGCACGAGATTCCGTACCGCTAGTCTGTAGTCGGTAGAAGTTGACTTCAGAACTCAAATTAAGTCCCTATATGATCCATGGACATTAGGACAGCCTCGTACACGTCTTACACACCTGGACGCACAAATTCTTAGTTCACGGCCTCGACGCCTACAATTTCTTCGCAGTGGACTGGAACTGGAGTCAGAATGCAGGGACAATCAACATCAAAGTCAGAATTTTAGAAAGAGCCAGATTTGATGTACTTTCGACGCGACCGTCAACGAAGTTGTTCGAACGACCCCGGATGACGAAATTGACTGTGCCGATCCGTCCAGAACGTCGATTTTACCTAAACTGGACGTTTGTTTTGCGACGATAGCATGTCGGGAACAGAATGTGTGAAACGAAAATTATTATAATAATAATAATAATACTTATGTTATTATTATTATTATATATTTATATCTATATATTTCCTATCTAACTAAATCCTAAGCCCTAAAAAATGCCCTCTCCCGTTCGATTAGCGCTCGGCCTCTCCCGTATGCACGATTGGGAGATTTCGTTCCTCCCTCTCCCGTGCTCGAACGAGTCACCCCGACCATTTCTGTCTTCCCCCATGCTCGATCGTATCTCTGTGGCCTTCTCCTTCTCGAGCCGCATGAACTTAACCCCATTCCTTATCCCTGGCAGCGACGACTTCCCTCTGCCTTCCCCGTGCGAGCCTGCGGCCACCTGCGGCTATCTGCGATCTTTTTGTCGCAGCTGCCAGGGCTCTCCCCACTTGAGCTTATCTCCTGTAGGTGTTTTCAGCACTCTCTCCCCCTTCCATTCTATAAATAAGCCCTGTTTGGGGCGTCCCAGGGGTTAGGCGAATTTTTTTTAGGCATCCTTGCTACGCCTCATTTGGTGGAATTAGAATTGACTTGCAGGGTTTGTGAGAGCTTATCCATTCACTTTCTTATGTGTTGGAAGTTCTATTTTGAAACGGTTTTTCTGTTTTTGCCTTGGTTGTGAGCTTCCTTGGCCCCTGTTGCTTGGTCGTGAGCCTCTTTGGCCCTGTCCTGTCTTGGCCGTGAGCTTATACTTGGATTTATTGGAGGATTTTACACTTATGTGACATGTTGAGTTGTGATATTGAGTTAGGAGTTGAGAAATAGTCATATTTTGGGATTTGGAAATACTAGTGGGGGTCTTTCTCGACTCACTTCTATTTAGTTTATTGTGTGAGGTTTGTAAACTTTTTAAGCCTTATCTAGGGGTGTTTTAGACTAACCCTCCTACCGTTTGGGCCCCTCGTTTTTCTTCAATCGGATTTGGAGGTGGGTTAGTCTCATTTCCTTCCCCTTTTGCTCTTTGACTTGTTTTCTTTTGTTGTTTTTCTCGGCTTTAGTTTTCGTTTTGTTTTGGGGCATAGGGTGCTGATGATAAAGGCATACGGGTGGTAAATTTGAATGATATTTCATCCTACGACATTAGGACCCACTCCAAGGCCCCGATGAACTGTAGGATGACGGTATTATTCACCGCTATAAGGCAAGCGGGGCACCCGTACCTTCTTAGGATTGTTAGTGATCCTAAACCCGACGAAGTGATCGACTCATTGACAACTATAATTTTCAAAGAAAACTGATAAGAAAGGATTGGATAAGAACAAATACTATATTTACAACAAAAATATATTTTCACTACAACCAAAACGTCAATATAAACTTTCTTTTGTATGCCTGAAATCCACGTGCATGATAAAAATATAAATTTTAAAACTATATTATAAACTTGGTTGTCCACTTGTTGATTATCAGTACTGGGTTAAGGAACACCCTCCTGAGTTAGGTTTAGTAGGACACCCTTCTAGTTGAGTGGCGGGCTCTATACATTCGGGTGACCGAGTAGCCTTCGACGACCCTCGAGAATAACTACACAGTTTCTGAGCCTAGCCCCGACCCGAGTGCTTGCTTGCAGTTTTACAACTATGAAAGTCATTCTTACTAACTTTTCTATTAATTTTACAACTATTACTCATTCTCCTGGTATAAGTTTATGGTATAAACCGGATACACCGTATATCAAAATTAACTCTGATGGGAGTTGGAAACAGAATTATGCTGGTATTGGAGGAGTTTGTAGGGATTGGATTGGTTATTTCCTTTATTGGTTTGCTGTTCCTTCTCCTTGTTTTTCTCCTATGGCTGCGGAAGCTGATGTTATAGTATTTGCTCTGCTGATGGCTCGAAAGAAGGGTTGGAGTAATGTTATTATTGAAACTGATTCTCTTAATTTATGGAAGATTTGCAGGTCTAATTTTCTATGTCGTCGGAGTATACAGTTGCAGGTTAAACGAATTCTTTATCAGGCTAAAGATCTTAATGTGGTGTGGACTTGTACTAGAAGAGAAGGTAATGTTGTTGCAAATTGGGCTGCTAAGCTGGCATCATTTCTAAAAGCTCCTTATATTTCTCAAGTGTTACCTATTGATCTTTACAGATTGGTACTTTTAGATCTATAATTGGTTTAGTCTGTCGAGTGTGTTGAGTTGTATGTTTTTTCTTCTTTTTTTTTGAAAGATGACATTTTTCTTTTCTTTTTGTATTTTTTCTTTTTTGGATTGTAGGGTGTGTGAGTGTAGAATCTCTTTCCCGGATTTGTAATTTTCTTTTTATGGAATAAAATGCGAAGCTATAATGCTCTTTAAAAAATGTAATTTTATCTGTGTATAAAATGTACATTTTGCTTTTTTTTGTAAGTTAAAATAATAATATTATTATGAATTGTGTACATATATAATATCTGAAACTTTCATATTTACAAATCTGATATTCTTTTTCATCCACTTTTCAAAGCTCAAAATTCATAATAAAATCTCAACTCATATTTTTCATTTTTATCAAATTCCCAATAGTTTGATTATGTCATGCATAAATACATCAAATTTGACAGTTCAAAAATATCACCCTTCATGCATGAATACTATTTTTATATAAACATCAAGATTTCTGGTGCCATGTATGTAATTACATATAATATAAATTATTTAAATATAAAAAAAAACGAATTTTTATATATGGAGGCCCCAAATCTTATAAATTACATATGACAGTCCCAAAAGATTTAATTTTGCATGAAGTGCGTCCCAAAAGATTTAATTTAATTTTGCTTTTTTTTGTAAGTTTCAGATATTAAAATTGTTTGATATGCACGTAAATGCTCATACAAAAAATATAGCTTGACGTAAATCTGCTTATAATGTTGAGAGGGTTAAGGTGAAGATATTATGGATTAATTTATTGAATATGTTGATTAATTAATCTTTTTTTAAAGTATTTTAATGGTTATCTTCTACAGGATTGAGGATGTTGTTGAACGGTATATCAATGTTCTAGACCACGATAGAGGAAGGTATGTCGTTAAGTTAAATTATATTATATATTCTGTTTTTATATTATTTTATTCATAAAATTAATGCTGACATCTCTTTTTTTTTTCCGAATTTTGAAGCGAGGCTAATGTGAACAAAACGGTGAGTTTGTATCAATTTGTGAATTTCCTCTTCAAGAATATGTTAGTAGGACCGTTAATTTTGGACAGGCTCAAATTATGTTCGAATGGATTGAGTACGGTTTGATATGGTGCATCAACTATTAACTCTGGCTCGAAATTGAATCCTGTTTGATCCGGCTCGAAATTAAAATGAGCTAGCTCAAATTAAGTTATTTCGATACATTCAACTCAAAATTCGGCTTGCAACCCTTTAAATACGTTTAATTTATCATTATAAATATAATTTTTATAAACTAATCTCGAATCAGCTGGAGCTGATTCATGTATGAATTGAAACTTTCTGGTTCATTATTGTGATCAGAACTAAAATTTAGATTAATTTTTTAGTGATTAACGATCTTAGAGCTAAACTCAGAGCCTAATTACTTTATAAGTTATTATTAATAATTATCATTCTTGCTATTATTTAAGGATTATTTTGTATGAATATTTGCAGTTCCTGAGAAATACACTGAACAAGCTCCGTTCTGAGGGTGACGTAGGCGTCCAACTAGCAAAGTAAGTACAAAAAATAATAGGCCATTACATTAATATCGTATTATTCAAAGTTCTCATTAAGATTAGTTAGCTTTAATCCCGTTCCTTTATTTTTATTTAAATATTAATATGATTCAATAATTCTTATTTAAATTTTAATTAATATATATTGATCTAATTTTTTCTCACAAAAAATATAACAATATCGTCTATTTTCTTGCAGCTCAGGAGCAGCGGACTCCAGAGCAGAGGTATTTTTATTCAAATTCTAAATTAAGAAAAAAAAATATATTTATTTTATAATATTTTATTTGAATATTAATCTTTCTTATACTCTCAGAGGCTGCAGCAACAGATTGCTGAGTGCCAACAGTAGCTTCAAACGTCTACGAAACGCTTAAGGTATATAACCTGCTGAAGAACATATCATTAATAATTAATTATTTTGCAGGAAATTTGAATTATTTATTATTTGAATTAATTATTACTTTTAATTTTTTTTACAGACTTTTTGAGGCTTTTCCTACAGTACCCCATTCCTTTACATACATACAACATAATTGTTATATATATATATATATATATATATATATATATATATATATATATATATATATATATATATATATTATATCCAGCAATAGCCATATCCCCGTTAGCGGCAGAAGCTGAGGCGATCATTTTTGCTCTCCTGATAGCAAAAAGGATGGGATGGATTAATATAGTAGTGGAAATGGATTCATTGTGTTTATATAATATCTGCTGCTCTAATTTTAACTGTCACTGGAGTACGTTATTGCAGATTAAGAGGATCAAAAAGCTTGCGGTTGGTCTCAATATCATTTGGACATATACTAAAAGAGAAGGAAATTTGGCTGCAGATTGGATTGCTAAACTGGGAATGAAATTAAGGAAGCCGGTGATCTCGAATCTATTACCTGACTGTTTAGTACCTTTAACATGTCAGGATTTATATTCTTAGCCTTTGGTTTACTGACTGTTTTTTATAGTTATTGTTCCTTGTGTTTTTGGTTTTCTTGTTTTTAGTCTTATGTTTTATTTCGTTTGTGTATTGGGTGTGTGAGTTGTTTTTTTTTTCTTTTTTTTTGAGAAGAGGACCTTATATTCCTTATTTTTTGTTTGAGTTGTAGTGTGGGTGTAGATAAGACCTCTCTCCCGGGATGTATTTTTATTTTTAATGAACGCGTAGAGAGCTACAGACTCCTTTAAATAAAAAAATATATAATATCTATGGTTTGATATTTACCTTTGGACCTACTAGACTCACCACTGAAGTCAAGTCCCTCGAGATGCACCATGAAGCCCTTCAGGAGGCTCTCCCCGGCGACAATGTTGGGTTCAATGTTAAGAACGTTGCTGTCAAAGACTTGAAACGTGGTTTTGTGGCATCTAATTCAAAGGACGATCCTGCTAGGGAAGCCGCCAATTTCACTTCTCAGGTCATCATCATGAACCACCCTAGTCAGATTGGCAGTGGTTATGCTCTGGTCCTTGACTGCCACACTTCCCACATCGCCGTCAAATTTGTCGAGATCTTGACCAAGATTGACAGGCTGTCCGGCAAGGAGCTCGAGAAGGAGCCGAAATTTCTCCAGAATGGAGATGCCGGTTTCGTGAAGATGATTCCTACCAAGCCTATGGTGGTGGAGACGTACTCTGAGTATCCGCCGCTCGGAAGGTTTGCTATGAGGGACATGAGGCAGACGGTGGCGATCGGGGTCATCAAGAGCGTGGAGAAGAAGGATCCTAGTGGAGCGAAGGTGACCAAATCGGCTGCCAAGAAGAAATGAATTGTGCGTTGTTGTTTGAATAAGGACGAGCGGGAATTAATGGAGTTGGTTTCTAGTGTTGGATACAGAACTGGGTGCTTGACAGACGGTAGCACTGCCCGAGTCAGTTATCTTTTTAGTTGTTGTCTGTGTTGTTTGTTTTCCTTATGTTGAAGGCTGTTGTACTGCTTTTCTATGGTTTTATTATTTATCTCTGCTTATTAAGATTGTACCGTTGTTTTTGTTGTTGTTGTTGTATGAGTTTGAATTTGATGTTATTTGAGTTCTTGCGTTTTATTTGTTTTGGTAATTCGGTTGCAGTTCTTTTTCCCAGCTTTACATTTTTAGATTGCCACCATAGTTGTGGCTGAGTAATTATTATTTGGCACACAATTCTTATTTATTTAGTGTTTTTACTTGCACGCCACTTAAAAAATTATAAATAATAAACTAACTATCAAAACATTAAATATTTCAAATTAACAGAACCCTTTTTTGTTCTAGCAGCGAGGATGGCATGCCAATACAGCATTTCCTTGGGTTATTTGTATAATACATCTCGAACTCGTAGCTAGAGGGTTTTCCACTTCCTCGCAAGGTTTTGACTATTAAAAGATGCATGCCTCTGTTCATAGGCCAATCTCGAGCTCTACGAAGTTCGGCAATATGTTCAAGTTTGTATTTCTCAGAAAGAGTAACTTGTTTTGATGTTATGTCTCAAGAAAGTTAGCCATTTAGTGTGCCGGTGCAGGAGGATTTAGGCTGCAGGTCGTTATATGAAAATGACGGACATCAACACCAACAGGCCAAGGAGGAAACTGGGCAACTAGCAATAGTGTCTTGCGGTAGGTAACGATCATTGGCAACTGGTAGAAACTGACATTTCTCCAATTCATTTGAAAATATGATGATTCTGGGCATTTTAGAATTTAGACTGCACCACAAATGGATCAAATGCTGAGTTTAGAAATTCCTAAAACTTTATATTATATTTCAATTTTAGCAAACCAAACATTATACTTTTTTTTTTTAATTCCATTGCATCCCAAAAGCATTGCACCAAAGATAGTTCCCTAGAATTATGAACTTTTATGAATCTCATGTGAGAGAATTTTAGTCACATTTCATATTCTTCTATCATCTTTGGCAATATTTTTCAAGATTTTCATCAAGTCATTATATTAATCAGTAGGAGTTTGATTGAAAATGTTACATTATTGTTGAGTACTGGTTTGCCTTGATTTTTTTTTAGTAAAGAGCACTTATGGCTCAATTTTATTGCTCCAAAAATAAAATTACGCACCCGGGAAAAAATTCTCAAACACACGCACCCTACAAAACCCAAAAAAGAAAAGAAAAAATGTCATTTTTCCAAAAAAAATAAAAAACTACAACTCAACACGACTCAACAAAAAAACACACAAAAATCAACACAAAAACAGAACTAAAAATCAGAATGAACAAGAGAATAAAGAAAATCAGGTAATAAAGTTGACACCCCAGGGTTCCTTAACTTCATCCCAAATTTAGCTAACCAATAAGCCACCAGATTGCCTTCTCGCTTAGTATGATTCCAGATGATATTCATTCTTGAAGCAAGCGAACCAATTCTTTTAACCTGTAATAAGATACTCCAGTGGCAATTTATATTAAACTTGCAAATATTAAAAAGACATAAAGAGTCTATCTCTAAAATAATGTTAATCCAACCCATTTTTTTAGCAATAAGGAGAGCAAATATAACTGCTTCCTCCTCAGCAACTAATGGAGATACCGCAACAAGTGGCGCAGCAAACCAATAAAGCATAATTACATTCCAATCTCTACAAGTACCACCAATACCAGCAGAAGAAACTTTCCAAGCTCCATCAATATTCATTTTAATAAAAGGAGTTGGAGGTTTTAACCACATAGCCCTACCTAAGCAACTTGTAGATAACTGCAGACCGAATATTAAGATTAGTAACAATATAACCTATATAAGCATTGTGAATATGCTTAATATCATTAACAGACAAACATTTGAAAATATAATAACAGATTTGACCAATGACCTGCTTAGCATTAGGACAAATACCATTAAATTTCACGTTATTACGACTTAACCGGATAAACCAAACCACAATAGCAGGAAGAGAACTTAAGAAGGAGTGCCCTCTAACATTCCAATCACGATAAATATCCAACACTGAATCATAACCATAAAAGAATTCACTTCTGCCACATAAAGCAAAAATGCTTTTCCAAATATCACAAGAAAAACTGCAATTACAAAATATATGAAGAATAGTCTCTTCGTAATTTTTACAAAAGTAGCATCTAGAAACAATTCTCAGACCCTTAAGCTTAAGAATATCATCTATAGGAAGGCAACTATGAAGCAGTCTCCAGGTAAAGAATGAAATAGAAGGTTTAAGCCATCTATTCCAAAGCCAGGCAAGATCCAAGCTAGGGGGATACATTTGAAAAGAAGCAAATGTTTTAGTAATAGTATCACCCATCTTACCTTTGACCTTAGGAAAATCAACATTAACAGTGTTAATAGGAATATTAGAAATATATAAAGCATCCCTATAATGAACCCAGGAATTCAGCTGGGATAAATTCCAAAAGGACTTATCCCAAAAAACTTTAACCTTAATGCTAATATCATGAGGCCCCCCATAAAATTTGGTAAGAAAACCATTAGTAGTCCAATCATCATACCAAAAAGAGACATTCCCTTGGCCAATGTCCCAACAAATAAAATTTTCAACTTCATTAGAAACTTTCAGCATTTCTTTCCAAATATATGAATCAGATTTATTAGGGGTAATAGATAAGGGATGAAAAGTACCACAGTATTTAGCATAAAGCAAAGTAGACCATATAGAATTATTCTACCTAAAATGAAACCATAACCTCATAAAATTAAACTTAATAAAATCAACAAGCTTACGGAATCCCAAACTACCACTATTAGTAGGTTTCCACACTTTCTCCCATCTTTTCCAATGTAAACTCTTCTTGCCACAACCAACCCACAAAAAACTGATAAACAAAATTTCAAGCTTCTTAATAATATTACTAGGCATATTCATAACCTGGATAATATATAAAGGCAGAGAAGTTAGAATACTCTTAAGAAGAGTAATACACCCACCAAAAGAAAGGAATTTATTCTCCGAAAAATGAAGTTTCCTTCAAACCTTGTCCACCAAAACAACAAAAAGAATATTTCTTTTAGCTTTTTTTATCAAGAATAAAACCAAGATACTTAATAGGCAAATTGGCCTTCGACAATTAGTATAAACGGAAATCCAACGGAGCTTAGCATAGGACACATATTTAGAGGCATAAAAATAACACTTAGAAGTATTAAAACTTAAACCGAAGCTTTCGAAAATGACTAAAGAGCTGCCAAAGCTTCTTAATAGACATTTTTTTCGAATTAGTAAAAAGAATGAGATCATCAGCATAACATAAATGAGATAAACTCAAACCTCCTTTATGATTAAAATTTATAGCAGGATAATCTGCATAAAGTTTATTCAACCTTTTAGAAAAATAATCAAAAGCAAGAATAAAAAGATAAGGAGAAAGATGATCACCTTGTTTAATACCTTTGGTAGCCATAAAATGACCATGAGAATTGCCATTAATAACCAAAGAGTAAAAGTTATTATTAAGAATTCTGTAATTAACTTTACAGAAATCTTCATTAAAACCCCGAGCCTTTAAAACATCCATTAAAAATTCATATCTCATAGAATCAAAAGCTTTCCTAATGTCCATTTTAAAAATAAGATTACCATTTCTTTTACTCTTATCAAGATCTAACAAAAGCTCATGCACGAGTAAGGGCATTGTCCCCAATAAAGCTCACTTTAAGGAAAGCAAGTTTGATTAAAGGAAATGACCTTGCTTAAAATAGGTTGAATCCTATTTACCATAATTTTAAAAATAATCTTAGACACCACGAGTATTAATGTTAATGGGTCTAAAAGAATCCCGAGTAATATCACCATGATCTTTAGGGATTAAAATAATATTCGAGCTCTTTAAATACTTAGGCAAATCTTTGCCACGAAAAAAGTCCCGAATGATATCAACAAAATCAAGACTAATAATGTCCCAACAAGATTTATAAAACTCAATATTAAAACCATCCGGCCCAGCGACCTTACCAACCTCCATGCTATCAAGAGCGATTTAATTTCAGCTAAGGAAGAAATAAAAGTAAGATTAAGACAGTTCAAATTAACGAAAGAGAAAAATATCAGAATCTATTTGATCCAAAGTACAATTATCACTAGAAATAAAGAGCTGAAATAATGAATCCCATCAGCAATAATAACATTCTCATTAGTCAATAAATTCCCATTAGAATCTTTAATATTAGAAATGAAATTCATCTTCCTTCTACTTTTAATACAAGCATGAAAGAAGGAAGAGTTTCTATCCCCATCCAGAAAATTGATTTTAATAGCTTTTTGGGCATAAAAACTTTCCTCCATATTAATAGCATTAGTAAGATCTTTTTGAGCTTGATTAAAAAGATCAAAAGTAATAAGATTCTGAGTATAAAGTACCTCCATATCTTTAACTCTATATTCAGCTTCCATAACATTTTTATCAAGATGACCAAAAACGTACCAGTTCCAAGCTCTTAAAGCCTTAGCAAGGTATTTCTGCAGCCACCAGAGCTTTTGACCAGAATTAAAAGGTTTAAAAGCAAGTTTATCAATCGACCAATTATCTTTAACACATTGCAGAAAAGTAGGATGTTGAATCCACATATTAAGAAAACAGAAATGATAAGTTTTTTTAGTAAAGTTATTAGAAACCTTTAACAACATAGGAGTGTGATCAGAAGCATTAAAGGCAAGGTGATGAACATGAAAATTAACAAAATTATTACACCAAAAGGAATTAGCTAAAAATCTATCTAATCTTCGAAAAACATTACCTCGATGACAGGTAAAAATAGAGCCAGAATAGCCTAAATCAAATAGCTCAGCATCCAAAATAGCCTTATTAAAATTAGTAATTAAGTTAAGATTAGGTGAGAGACCACCTCTCTTCTCATTAACAGCAGAAATAACATTAAAATCACCTCCTACAAGCCAAGGAACACTTAAGGGACCAATAGAATTAAGTAAATTCCATAATTCTATTCTTTCAAGTTTACTACACCCAACATAAATAATAGAGAGATGAAATGAAACATCATGATAACTAATAACAACATGTAACAATTGACTGTGATTAATAATCACATCAACCTTAATGAAATCCTTCCAAAGAAACCAAATTTTGTTAATAATATTAGCCACATAATGAAAATTACCAATTCTCCTACCATATTTTAAATTATTGCAGAAATTAACTAACGGTTCCAGAATTCCAAAAAAAGAAATATGATAAAGACTAATTAAATTCATTAATCTGTTAGAGGCATCCATTTTAGCAATGCCTCTAATATTTCAAACTAAGGTATTAAAATTCACCTTCATTATCCTTCCTACCTCTAGTCATTCTAGAAGAGGAAGTAACTTCATTAGGATCAAAATTCTTACCCATCAGTTGATCATTTAAAGTCTCAGGATTTACATAGCTTAGCTCCCGGCTACCTTTAAATCTCCTTCTCCTGGAAGCTTTTTGAATATGCCATTCTTCTTCAAGTTCGGATCTGTTCACAGTATTAAAATTTATACCTATTTTTTCAGCGAAGACAATCATCAATTATTTCTTTACCATGGTTTAAAAGAGAAAGATCAACATTGTCAATAGCCTTATCAATAATAGGATCAACCAACAAATTAGATTGAATATTGCTCAAAACAAGATTCTCAGTATTAACGATGTCAACATTGTCATCCTCATGCAACCCTTCATTTTGAACAAGATTAACATTAGAAACATCCAGAGGAAGACATTTAGGAGATATCTGAGCTAAATTATCATCATTTTCCTGAATAACAAGAACATTAGGATCTACAAGATTTAATGATCTTGCAATATTCTCATTGTCAGGCGATAAAATAATATTCGATTAATTTCACTATCTTTATTCCCCATAATCTCCTTATTAAGATTCTTAAATTGCTTAATTTTTAAATAAGGGTGAGCAATAAAGCAGTTATTAATGGAATGGCCAAACATTCCGCACTTGTTACAATACGGTGGAATAAATTTCATTTCCACAGCTTGCCAATAACCCGAACTAGCATTTTCAAGCCAAACGTAATCACAAAAAGAGCAATAACATCTCTTTCAATCAAGATACGAGCATTAGAAGGACGATTATAGTTTATCGAAGCCATATCAATTTTCATTGGTGAACCAAAATTTTTTCCAATAGAATATAAAACTTTCTTATTATAGAATTGCAATTTTAAACCAGGGAATCTGAACCATATAGGAACAATCGGCGGTTCTTCCCTAGTGTTAAAATCAACAGTCCATTTAAGAATCTTCATATAAACCTTATCGATTTGTATTACTTTTTTGGAAAATAGCTGAGTATAATCGGATTCATTCTCTAATTTAATCATTAAGTTCCTACCATCAATCAATCCAACATTCCACTTACCTAATAATTTAATATCAGAAAAATACTTCCTGATTACCTCCATTTTAGGATGTGCATACGTAAACTTGCCTATCAAAGTGTATTTCAAAGGCTCAGCCAGAAGATTCGTTTCTTCTTCATTGAAAATCAAGGCAGATTTTCCATTCTTTTTGGAAGCCTTCTTTAATAAACCATCTGCACCATCTTCACCGAAGTGATCTCTAAAAGAAGCAGGAAATAAACAAACGTTAGCAGAAGAAGTCGAAACATCCATATTACCTTTTAAAGCCTCAAGAAAAGAAGGTCGATTAAGAAAATCAGCCATGAAATTAAAGGAAAACTTCCAAATCTTAAGGTATAAGATGATGGAAGAAGAATCGACAGAAAAAAGACGATCGTAACTCCTCGCAGCTCCAAAAGGAGAAAACCCTAGCAGAGCTCCAAGAACCTCCGTCTTTTCGGCTCTCCGTCATATTTTCCATGGTTTGCCCTTGAATCACACCCAAGGAAGACAATGTAAGGAAAGGGATAGGGAACAGTAATACGTCATGTCTTATTCATAAAATTATTTTTTTATTTATTTGGGGGAGGGGGGTTGCAATTTGTTGATGTTATATTTTTACACATACTTTAAATGGAGTCATATTAGTTTTTCTGATATTTCACATATATGAGTTTATCGTTCGACTGCTCTTGAAGTTAGCCGGTTAAACTAAATTAGTTTCAGATCGGCTAGATCAACTCAGTCAATTGAGTTTACTTGATATGGGTCAGCCGATTATAATGGCTCGATTGTCGATCCTTGACACCTAATTCAGGTGATGATTGGCTCAAATATCGGCTCTCATGTGATGATTGGTTCAAATATCCTTTTGTCTCATTTATGTTTGAATGAATCTTTTTTGTATCCTCTAGTCGTCTTTGACCTGTTTTGTGGTTCGGTCTGCTTTGGTTACATTGGTTTTGACTCGGATAACTAGGTCGGACAAATGGGCCCACCTTCATCATTATGTTTTCTTTTAGACTATTAAATCTACTCAGAGTGTTAGCATATTTTTAATGTACAATTATTGCTCTAACTTGCAATATCAAACCTTTGTTCATTATAAAAGGGTTAATTTATATTCATATGACAAGCTAATCGAAGTTTATTTTCTAAACAAATTAGCAAATTAGACTAGAGTTGTGTGAGTCCAATTGCCACATGGAAGGCTAAAAGTCAACTCATTAACAGTCCTACAAGTCAAATTTATGGAACTGTGAGCTTGAGCTCGACGTCGAGCACATATTATAAATCAAACATTTTAAGACCTCAAGTTCTAGCCTGATGACGCCCAACTTGCATGAGTTGGCTCGTCGGAGCTTCAAATTTAAATTTAGAATTTTCACGACCTTATTGTTCCTCTAACTCCATCTCTAATTAATGAGTTCCCATTAAAACCCTTTAATTTTTATTGTTCTATGGACACCATTCCCAATGAGTTATTGCAGTGATTGCTATCACCTGCAAGTTCCTAACACAAATTCACCCACTGGACCCAACATAATCCATCTCCTTAGAGCGACAATTTTCATAAATATGATTGCTCCGGTGTTATCTCCGTCAGTATCTCATAAATGTGATCAACTCCCATTGCTAGTTCAAGATTTTGTTCATTAGCTCTAATCAACTATTATGTTGTCGAGCCAAACTCAAGCTCAAGCTGAACCTCATCAACCTGTAATTGGGTAGCCAAGCCGAAAAAGTAGCCAACTATGATGAGCCCTACTCATTTACCTCCTATAGTTGGCCTCATATATATTCACTTATTATCATAAAACCAAAGATATATTGACACAAATTAAATTTGGTGGAGAAGACCCCAAATCAAGAAACGTGACTTTCATTTATAGCTCCTCCATCTCAATAGAGAGAAAAAAAAAAGCGTAATTTACATATTGTTAGATATATGTAATTTTATCCGTGTATAAAAATGTACATTTTACTTTGTTTTTTATTAAGTTAAAATGATAATATTATTATAAATTGTGCATATATATAGTATCTGAAACTTTCATATTTACAAATCTAACATCCTTTTTCATCCATTTTTGAAATTTCAATATTCATAATAAAATCTCAACTCATATTTTTCATTTTTATCTAATTCCCAATAATTAGATTATGTCATGCATAATACATCAAATTTTATTGTTCAAAAATATCATCTGAATACTATATTTTTATAAACACCAAGATTTCTAGTGCCATTTATGTAATTACATAAAATATAAAATATTTAAATGTAAAAAAAAGGGTTTTTATATATGGAGGCCCCAAATCTTATTAATTATATATGACAGTCCCAAAAGATTTAATTTTTGCATGAAGGGCGCTCTCAAGCCTCGCTACATGTATTTTGCCAATTGAAATGCACTTTTGAGGATCGCCTGAGTGACGGCGATTGACTAAGTATAGCGGCGAAAGATGAACTGCAATCTGCAAATCTAGTTGTGGATGTAATCCAACCACTGGACCTTGCCGACGAAAACAAAAGAAGAAAGGATGGGAGAGAGACGATAAGAAAATGAGACGGAGGCGTGACGGAGACCTCACGTGTTAAATACATATTTTATGTAATTTGTAGGGTTTGAAGACGTCCGTATGTAGAAACCTAAATATACATATATAGAATGTTAGTAAAAGCCCGCGAAAAGCGCTAACAGAAATCAGTTTTCGAGTTGGAAATGGACGCGTGGACTGAGGGATGGATTCAACGGTCTCCAAAAACAAAAAAACGTGTGTTTATTATGTCCTTTATCTCCGAACCATCCCCCAACAACGTCCTCATACCCTTTCCACCTCTCCCCGCCTCCCCCCTTCTTCGTTAGTTTCTTCTATCCCTTCCTCTATATAAACGAAGGCATATTTAGGTTCAATTTCTGCTGTGCACGCATGATATTTATGTCTTGTATACAAAATAATTAGATATATAATAAAAGAGATTGTGGGAAGGATGGGTAGGGTTAAGCTGCAGATAAAGAAGATAGAGAACAACACCAATAGGCAGGTCACCTTCTCCAAGCGACGCAATGGCCTCATTAAGAAGGCTTATGAGCTCTCCGTTCTCCGTGATATCGATATCGCTCTCATCATGTTCTCCCCCTCCGGCCGTCTTAGCCATTTCTCCGGTCGCCGGAGGTGAAACAATGCTTCCTCATTAATTAGATCTCTTTTCTTTTTTTTTTTATATAATTGAATTATCAACGTAAAAAATAAATATATATAATTTTGCATGATTTTGTTTCGCATTTTCATTAAATTAATCTTCTTTCCTGTTTTAATGAAAATAAGAGCACATAATTCTTTTATATTTACAGACATAACTCTCTGGTGTTTTAAACCCTCTGCAAATATAAGAATTTTGGTATGAGATATATAAATGCATTAGAATTATTTGATACGCACGTAAATGCTCATACAAAATATATAGTTTAACGTAATTCTGCTTATAATGTTGAGAGAGTTAAGGTGAAGATATTATGGATTAATTTATTGAATATGTTGATTAATTAATCTTCTTTTAAAGTATTTTAATGGTTATCTTCTACAGGATTGCGGATGTTGTTGAACGGTATATCAATGTTCCAAACCACGATAGAGGAAGGTATGCCCTTAAGTTAAATCATATTATATATTCCGCTTTTATGTTATTTTATTCATAAAATTAATACTGACATCTTTTTTTTCCGAATTTTGAAGCGTGGCTAATGTGAACAAAACGGTGAGTTGGTATCAATTTGTGAATTTCCTCTTCAAAAATTTGTAAGTAGAACCGTTAATTTTGGGTCGGCTCAAATTCTGTTCCAATGGATTGAGTACGGTTTGATATGGTGCATCAACTATTAACTCTGGCTCGAAATTGAATCCAGTTTGATCAGGCTCGAAATTAAAATGAGCTAGCTCAAATTAAGTTATTTGGATACATTCAACTCAAAATTCGGCTTGCAACCCTTTAGATACGTTTAATTTATCATTATAAATATAATTTTTATAAACTAATCTCGAATCAGCTGGAGCTGATTCATCTATGAATTGAAACTTTCTGGTTCATTATTGTGATCAGAACTAAAATTTAAGTTAATTTTTGAGTGATTAACTATCTTAGAGCTAAACTCAGATCCTAATTACTTTGTAAGTTATTATTATTAATTATTATTCTTGCTATTATTTAACGATTATTTTGTATGAATATTTGTAGTTCCTGATAAATACACTGAACAAGCTCCGATCTGAGGGTAACGTAGGCGTCCAACTAGCAAAGTAAGTACGAAAAATAATAGGCCATTACATTAATATCGTATCATTCAAAGTTCTCATTAAGATTAGTTAGCTTTAATCCCGTTCCTTTATTTTTATTTAAATATTAATACGATTCAATAATTCTTATTTAAATTTTAATTAATATATATTGATCTAATTTTTTCTCACAAAAAATATAACAATATCGTCTATTTTCTTGCAGCTCAGGAGCAGCGGACTCCAGAGCAGAGGTATTTTTATTCAAATTCTAAATTAAGAAAAAAATATATATTTATTTTATAATATTTTATTTGAATATTAATCTTTCTTATACTCTCAGAGGCTGCAGCAACAGATTGCTGAGTGCCAACAGCAGCTTCAAACGTCTACGAAACGCTTAAGGTACTTAACCTGCTGAAGAACATATCATTAATAATTAATTATTTAGCAGGAAATTTGGGTTATTTATTATTTCAATTAATTATTACTTTTATTTTTTTTTACAGACTTTTTGAGGCTTTTCCTACAATACCCAATTCCTTCACGTCCTTGGCTGAGCTCGAAGCGGCCGAGAAATTTTTAACAAATTCCTTAGCTCGTGTGACAGAGAAAAAGGTTTGTTTTGTAATATAATTTTTAACCAACAGGCTAAATTTTCTTTAAAAAATATTACATATAAAGTTACGTACTTTTATAAAAATTTACTGTATTTTAATATATTATAATCGTCAATTTTTTTTTTTCTAATAATCTTGAACGTAAGCTTTAAATTTTAGAAAGATTAACATGTATACCACTCAATTCTTATGTATTTACATATCCAACACCTAAATTTCAATTTTTACATACATGCCACCTTCTCTATGAATAAAAAATACATATTTTATCTTTTAAAATTTAAAAAGGTGATATCTTTGATGCGATACCAAAGATTTGAGTGGTATAAATCTAAAAAATTAAAGTTTAAATGTTAGATATGTAAATGCGTAAGAATTGGGTGGTATGCTTGTAAATGCTTCATTAAATTTGACTCATCAGGGAGCTCACTCGTAACCCTTATCATTTTTCCAGCAGTTCCTGCTGTCCGATATGCTCCCAGCATACAATCCTTTAACCGCGAACGAACAGGTGAGGTAGCTTAAACACATTACAGCATTACAGCTAATGAAATCATTACACATATGAATATATATGTTTTCTTCTTCCGACAATTGTACCTGCAGCCTCAAGCAGAAGGAGTGCTCGACGTTTTCGGCTACGACCTTCCACCGTCGGACCAAATTACCTTTTGCAATCAAGGTCATCCAATGCAAATGACAGCGGATCCTATCATGTCCCTCAGGTACAACATATCGCCGGTATCCTTTTATTATAAACGTTTCAATTTTAACGGTTAGATTTTATTTAACGTGGCAGCGATCAAGTGATCAACGACCCGTTCAATATCCAAATGGACCAATACACTGGCAGCTAACACGTGGCAATATGACCTCCTTACGGCACCCATTTATTCAACTCAACCGGTGCCATTACAGCAGGTGCTTAATTGAACTAATCACGATTATTATTTTAATTAATATTTGACGGCGAGGTCAATCTAACTGACAGTGTTGTAATGCTTGTGCCCCAGGTTCCGTTATCGATGGCCGAATTGCCGTCAGTAGAAGGAGCGGCCGTGAACTGCTCCCAGACGGCTCCGTTACAGAATTGCACTTCTTGTGGTGGGTTTAATGGGAGCTTAATGCCTGTGCCCCACGTTCCGTTAGCGATGGTCGAGTTGCCGTCAGGGGAGGGAGCGGCGGCGAACTGCTCCCAGACGGCTCCGTTAGAGAATGGCACGTGTGGTGGCGGGTTTCATGGGAGTTTAATGCCTGTGCCCCACGTTCCGTTAGGGATGGCCGAGTTGCTCGTCGCGTGGAGGGAGCGGCGGTGAACCGCTCCCAGATGGCTCCGTTAGAAAATGACACGTTTGGTGGCGGGGTTAATTTGAGCTTAATGCCTGTGTCCCAGGTTTCGTTAGCGATGGCTGAGTTGCCGTCAATGGAGGGAGCGGCGGTGAACTGCTCCCAGACGGCTCCGTTAGAGAATGACACGTGTGGTGGCGGGGTTAATGGGAGTTGAGCGGCAGCGAATTTGGGGTGATCTTGGCTGTTTGATTGAATGAGCTCCATCCAACGTGTCATGAGAAAGATTATTCTTTACATATCTTATAGTTAAACTTTCATATTTATACAGATAATGCTGAAATTGATAATATTATCTCTGTTATAATTGATATGAAAGTTTAAATATGAGATATATATATATATATACATACGTTAAAATAATGTTCTATGTCTGTAAATTTTCCTTCTGTTTTTTGCTATATTTTGCTCGGTTTTTTGGCATTTTAAATGCTGAACCCGAAAAGAGTTTTATGATGTATTGCAACATATTTTGTTTTGTTAATTTATTTTTGTTTTTGAAAACATATTTAATAAATATATATTTAGCATGCCTTTTTTTTTTAATGAGTATATTTTATCTTCACATGTTAATTATGTTTTGATGTTGGATTAGAATATAAATAAAAATGGAATTAAATTTAAACAAAGGCAAATACATAAGAATTGAATGATATGTATGTAAATCTTCTTACTATGGGTCATTTACATACTAAGTCTTAGCCTATAAAGGCCATCCAATATGTTGTACCATTCATTTCCTATGTATTTAGTTATGTAACAACTAAGTCTTAGCCAAATCTTTCGTATCACATTAAAAAAATATCACTATTTTAACTTTAAAAAAATGAAATACACATGTGCATGTATAGGTGAAATGATATTTATGTAAAAATTGAAGTTTAGTTATGGGAACTTCTTATTGAAATTTTTTTTTTTATGTATATTTTTGGAATAGAAATGAGTTGCCTGTATAGAGATGAGTATTTTAAGATTAGTTGAAACACTGTTGATTGTGGTTGAGGGAAAGTAAAGAACAAAATTTACATACATACCACATAATTGTTATATATATATTTAAATATATAATATTTATAGTTTGATATTTACACTTAAAATACATTGATGTCATAGAAGTAGCTATGGATAAAAATGTGCAAGGTGGTATTTTTTTATGTGATGTTTAGGATTTGAGAGAGATGCATGTAATTAAATAAGTTTTGGAGCAAAATATGAAATACATTAGGAGTTGTTTGGTATGCATATAAATCCCGAAAAAAAAAAGAGAGGAAAGAATGCATATCTTGTGATCCACATTATGCTATTGAGGTGTATGCAACCTTCTTAATTTATAAACCGTATCAAAGCTTTCAGAAATTATGGAAGAAATATTGCATTTTCATATTATTTGAAATTTTATCCTCTCATTTTTTTTCTCCCCCTTTTATCAACAAATAAAATTTTGAAGTCATTGTCACTTCCGCAACCAAAACAAAATAAATCAATTTGCAAACTACAACCACAAAGTACGATGTCAGCAATTGTAAATTAATTTATCAAACTTTCGAGGCGCCAATATGCCTTTTAATAGTTAGAAAACTGATGGAAAATATAATAACTTAGTAGGTAATTAATAAGTCATTTACCTCTAAAGTATAGGCTCCACTCAAATTGTCCAATATATTGCTACCAATGGCAACATTACACGTTCGTTAGCATAAGTTAGAAATTCTAAACATCTACTTTTCTTATGCATGCTTGAATTATTTTATTTTATTTTATTATAATCCTTAATGACCAAAAATGCTAATATTAAAACAACTAATCATCACTTATTTTCATATATTATATAGACAATACAAACACTATTTTTCTTTACAAAAAAAGGCCACAGTTATGATAATATTATTTTTGTTGTCCGAACATCCGAAAGCTCACGTGAAGTATGTCACTGTTATATACAGTTTGATGCGATTCACGATTCACACCATCATCCGTCTGCTCCAGTTATGAAAAGGCTACTAGGATTCACAAATTTGTAGCTTGACGCCTCGCCTGATGCAAATCTGAATCCTAATTATTATTATTTTAATTTAAAAAGAGTAGAAGCAGTCTCTGTAATAGATCATCATAATAATATGTATAGATTACATGAATTTTAAAATGAATTAAATAAATTTATGTTCATCCTATTGAAAAATTATTAAATATTTCGATCTAATTTTATTTGTCAAATATCTAAAATTTGTCTCTATTCCTGCGTTTCATTGTCTTCGCTACGGATTGGGACAATCGGATAAAGAAAATAACTCGACCAATTCCGTTCATGTCATATAGAGGCACACATCATTAATAAAGCAAAAGACAAATCAATCTTTAAAAACCGCACACGGTAGGTAACGAGAGTGAACACATCACAATTAGAGTCACATACTTGGCCAAAAGAGATTAAGCAAGCAACCAAAACTGCAGCAAAATATAATAATGCTCGGCACAACTGTTTAATTTATCCCCAAATTAATTTTGTTCTGATTTTGAAATACATACGTTCATCTCAGAACTGATCAAATAGTTCCGGGACGGAGTTAGACGTGTCAAAACTATTCATGCAATTTTGAAATCCATACCACAAAATAAGATGGGTAAGATTATTAGACATTTGAACAATCACATATCTTCAAATCTGCAGCAGACTAAAAAAACTTTAAAAATGCTAACCAAAAAACGAAAAAACATAAAGTGAATTAAATATATATACATATACATAAAGGAAGTCGAGAGAGATTAACAGCACAAATGGATGACTTGAACCAAACACGAACCCCAAAAATGGTCCTTTTTTATATAAACTTCTTAAATTACAGCTGTCCTTTTTAATACATTTTTAAAATGTAACATATCTAATAATCTCGTCATAATACACAAGTCACAAAAGCATTACAACAACAACTACCGTCCAGAATAAACAAGCATTAAAAAAAATGGGATAATTACATGCATTGCATCCCAAACATTGCTATTTATAAAAATCTAAAGCCCATATATGATATTTTTGAACTACTGAGCATATGTATTTCCGCACGCCACGATCAAACCATTGAGAACGTGATAAAAAATGAAAAATACGGGTTGGAGCTTTAACATTGATATTGATAATTCATTGAGAATTTGAAAAATGGATGAACGGGGGTGTTAGATTTTTAAATAGCAATGTTTTTGATGCGATGTATGTAATCTATCCTTCGAAAATATATGGCCTCCAAATACCCAATGAAGCCATTACTGCACACACTCGCAGCATAAAAAAGGAACTGTTTAAAATCAAATGAGTAGGCCAAACGCTCCAAAACCCCAATCATGTTGTGCGCACACGTGAAAATTACACTTCAAGCAATCTGTAGGAAGCAAAAAACTCCGAAAAAATTACAAATAAAATAGAAGCTATATCAGGTATAAAACTCCATAAATAAGCGCTCAAGCCACAGAAGATTTTTAGCCAACATCTACCAGAGAAATAAGGCTCGACGAGTTCCACGCACTCCTTCCGTTCCTCCTGATTCAAACCATCCGCACTTGTAAGAATAAGAATATCCCCATCACCAATTATGCACTCTGCAGAAATAAACTCTTCATTCGTTGAGCAGTAATTTCTAGCGGATTTTTTTTTCCTCCCTGCTTTGTGATATAACAAGACTGAAAGAAATGGAAACAAGAATACCATTTTGATACTAACAACGATCAACTTTTCCTCACCCTTTTATGGTCCCCGTCCGAAAGATCCGACCATATTTTCTCATTTGGCTTTCTTTTTGCACCGCCAACTTTTCCATTATTACTCGCAACTTAAGAGAAGGATGATCATGATCATCAAGAGAAGACAGTTCCCCTTCTTCAACAAACTCTTCCCGGATCCGATGATCAACATTTAGATTTTCGGATTTGAAATGTTTTGATTTCATGCTCGTCTGCAAAGGATGGAGGGGCTTTGGCCAGCCATGTCTCTTATCATCCACACCGAGCTCAATTCCATTCTCAAGCTCCCTTTCAATAAGATCATCATCATCCACAATCTCATTTTTCTTGTTTGTATCATTCCGAAGTCTCCTCGTCTTTTCCAGAGCGGCCTTCACTTTGTCCTTATCAATCTTTGTGATAGTTTCCGAACACTTGCCCTTATCTTCAGACAGCCTATCCTCATTAAGTAGCTTAGAAGAGCTAAGACCATCAACAGCCGATTCCCGCGGCGAGAAACCAGCTCAGCCTCATGATTCGAGTTATTTTTCCCATCACCATCCATATTATGGTCCCAAACACCACTTTTACTATCAACACCGTCGTGGTCATTGCTTTGGCTGCAGGCGCTCCCGGAGCCAAAACGATCACCGTCGGCATTAGATTCTTGAGCTACAATTGGCCTCGTTTGAGGGGTTGGATGAGCTCCTTGCCTTGCATTTAAAGATATAGAGCTCTCACCGACGAGTTGAGGTTACCCCCGTAGGATGATTGGGTCCGAGCACAAGAGCTTCCATCGGCTTCGTTATTACCATGAGATGGTTGGGCTAAGTGATTTTGCTCATAAAGCTCCAACATTTGATTGCTGACATTTATGAGTAACAAAATGAAATTTTTATGTATATATCAAAAGATTCAACGTTTACAAGGTCAAAAGGATTTGATGGTGGATTCAACCTTCAAGCTGTCGTGATGTAACATCAAATTCTTGCCACCAGACTTTCTCTCCATCGGATGGAAGCTTCACCTTAAGAAACTTGGCAGCAAGAAAGATGGCACCAGCGAGCGATGTGGTGGGCCTTAAATTGTAGGCACGATGAGGTCCGCAACCTTCATGATATAGTTGAATAAATAAACTAATGGTAAAAATTAGGGTAGAGTTAACTATCCCGAACAAAAAGCTATCATACCCGTCATTGACAAAGTTCCATGCCACTTGAGCAAGAGAATTTTGCGCCACCTTAAACTTCTTAATTGCTTTGACAAGGGGTTTATAGGGATGGTACATATTTAGATCAAAACCCAGGGTAGCAAGAACAAGCCTTTCTCCCAATAAAATAAGCTCTTTCGTTGCTCGTATACTTCCTGGAAAACAAAAGTGATGCAGCACTCAGCAAAAAAATCAAAGGAGAAAAAAAAAACAAAGAAACAATCCATATATTTTGCAAAAGAAAAGGACAAAATTAGGGAAGAGAAATTACTGAAATAATTAGATAGAAACAGAAACAAACTGAGAGGGATATGAGCGTGCAAGACACAAGTACCATTTCATTTTTGGTGGTCGTATTCTAATTAACGAAAAACCCAAGGGTGCCTTCGCTCGATTCTCCGTACAGCAGAAGGATCCTTTTTATGAATGATTTCGTAGGAAACAAGAATCACATCCTTCAGTGGGCATGGAGTTTCTTCAACCTTTCCAGCAAGGAACATGCACACTTGTTGCTATTGTCTGCAACAAATCAGATATTAAGCTTACAACAGTGAATGATCAGGTGTATAATCTGCTAAGAAAGCTCAAATCAAAGAAGCAAAATAACGGTGCCATTCATGTAAACATTTAGAAAGGCGTGTGTTGGAGAGTTTTATTGCTCCAGTTCAGCATCACTAAAATGGCGAAAAAGCGTAAAGCAAAATTGAGTAGATGTGAAAATCATAAAGGGGCCTTTAACGAGAAGCAAATAAAATACAATGATGCCTCAATCGTACTTGTATCTGGGAAGATAGCTATTCAGTCCTGGACTTTTTTTTTCCTTTAAGCTCCCTCAGAACAAGCCACAGATTATATATCGAAGGTTTCATTAGGAGCAACTTTCCATCACTTCTTACAGCAGAAGATGCGAAGAGCAAGGCATATGTAGAGGACAGCCACCACTATACCCATCCACATTGCCAGTCACAGCCGATGCAGGACCAATGCTCAATAATTTATTTGCAGTTCATATAAACTACATCATCGGTAGGAGTTAAATTTATTTAGTATTCTATGTTTGCAAGCCTAGTCCCATCAACGCACCGGTCAACAAAAAATTTTAACAACTTCATCAAAAAAAAGGCAATAACTAAAAATCTAGCAAGACAGAGCATAGCATAGTGGAAGTAACACATGGTAGTCATAGATTATTTGGTTCACCTTAAGAGTGGAATGCCCTAAAACATATTTGGAGAGGGCGGGGTCACTCTTTGCCACACAATCTTACTCCATATTGACCATTTAATTGGTAGCCATATCTTGAGGATTGATACATTGCTTCCATTTGTGATGAGGAGTTTATTTCTTCCTCCCCTGCCGAAGCCCTCTCTTGCCCATACTTCCTCGACGTCGGCTTCACTCCCGTCGAACCAACCCATTGTTCTTCATTCAAAGCCCTCACCGGCCAGCGCTCCTCACCAGAGTTTTGGTCCAGCCAGCCTCAGCTCACCCTAGCTAGCTTCCGCATGCGAGGAGTAGCTTCCTCCTGTTGTGAGCCTCTTCCACCTCGGCGGAGTAGCATCTATGTCCGAGAGCTTCCTGCCACGAGCTTCCACTAGCTCGACGGCATGGCTTTTTAGTCCAAGAGCCTCCTTTCGTGAGATTTCTCAACCTTAGCGGCGTAGCTTTTTGGTCCAAGAGCTTCCTGCCACGAGCATCCCCACCTCGAAGGCGCGACATTTTGGTCTGAGAGCCTCCCCGCCACGAGCTTTCTCACCATCGACAAAACAACGGCGTGGAAAAGCGTGGACGTCTTCCTCTCTTTCGAAGAGCTTCTTCAAGGATTTCATTGGACGTCCGAAACCTTTGCGGTGGTGAGATTCGCCACCCCGAAATTTTGTTTCTAGCTAGCTCTAGGAATTAATGTCGTTAAGCGTGTGGGTTCGATCGCCCACACGGGTTGCGTGCTGCCGGCGTGAGCCGACGCAACCACTTGCCTATTCGATTGATCGTTTGTTTTCCAAAAGCGATTTTAGGTTAGGATTTTCGTGCGTTGCCAAATACTCTTCGTAGAGCCGAGTGAGCCTCCTTGTGTTGCGAACCACTAGCACTCCCTATGAGTTGGAGTCCCTTCCTCCCCTTGCTTTGGATTCCCCAATTTTCCTTAGAAAAATTGAGAGTTTAGTTTTGCAAAGTGAGAAAAACATTATAGCTAGCTCACTTTGCAAAGTCCTAAGTAATTATAAAATGAGAAAAGCATTGTAGATGGCCCATTTCACAACGTAGTGGAGAGTTCCCCTCGAAGATCCCGTCTGTTCACTTACATGTATGATCACTTGTATGATTGTATGTTTTTTCATCATTTTGCATGTTTGTTTGCATGTGTATGTTTGTCGCTTGCAAGATGCATTGCATCGTGTATGTGTTAGCTTGCATGACCACTATCACTTGCTTGTGCTGCACCTCTTCGGGTCACTGCCTCCACTGCACACGCATTTGTCGGGCCTCTGCCTCCATGACATGCCCGTTCTGCGAGTCACTGCCTCCACGACACACCCATTCGTCAGGCCTGTGCCTCCACGGTACGTCAATCCTTTCAGGTCACTGCTTCCACGGTACACCCATTCGTGGGGACCCTACCTCCACGACACTCCTACTCTTTCGGGTCACCGACGACACACCCATTCGTCGGGCCCTGCCCCTCAGCACTCGTCGTCACTAATTTGTAGATGATTAAAATAAAAGACTACTATGGGTTGCCTCCCATAAAGCGCTTGGTTTAACATCGTCGGCCGACCTAATTTCAATTAGTAATCGAGTTGACTAAGCATTAAAACCTCTTTAAAATTTGGTCTTCTACCTTCGAAATATGGTTTTAATCTATGTCTATGTCCTGTTTTTGGATCTTCAATTTCTATAGTTCCATATGAAAATATTTGAGTTATGGTGAAAGGTCCTAACCATCGAGAATTCAATTTCCCAGGAAATAATTTCAATCTAGTATTATATAGCAAAACTTCTTGTCCTGGTTCAAAATTTCTCTGATTAATTTTCCGATCATGCCATAATTTCATCCTTTCTTTATAAATCCTATCATTATCATATGATTCATTCCTTAGTTCTTCCAACTCATTTAATTGTAGCAATCTCTTTTCACCAGCTTCTTTCATATTATAATTAAATTCTTTGATCGCCCAATATGTTTTATGTTCTAATTCAACTGGTAAGTGGCAAGTTTTTCCATATATAAGCCTGTAAGGAGTCATTCCAATCGGAGTTTTATAAGCGATCCTGTATGCCCATAATGCGATTGTCTAGTCTTATAGACCGATCCGATCTATTAGTGGTTTGACGTACTTTTCTAATATACGCTTAATCTCTCGATTAGAAACTTCAGCTAATCCACTAGTTTGTGGATGATAAGTTGTTGATATCTTATGCATAATATTATATTTTTCTACTAGTTTGTGAATATATTTGTTTCTAAAATGAGTTCCTCCGTCGATGATAATCACTCTCGGCATTCCAAATCTAGTAAAAATCTTTTTCATTAAAAATTTTGAAACACTTTTAGCATCACACCTAGGTAAAGCTTGTGCTTCGATCCATTTGGAAACATAATCAACAGTTACTAATATATATGAGTTTCCAAATGAAGGAATAAAAGGTCCCATGAAATCTAATCCCCAAACATGAAAAATTTCAACTTCTAATATAAAATTCAGAGGCATTTCATTTTTTCTCGATATGTTTCCTACTCTTTGGCATTTATCACAGGTTTTTATATATCTGTACACATCTCTAAATAGAGTAGCCAATAGAATCCAGATTGTAGAATTTTATATGCGGTTTTATACTGTCCCAAAATGTCCTCCAAAATCAGAATCATGACATTTTTGAATGATTGGTTCAGTTTCTTCATAAGGCACGCATCTTCTAATAATTAAATCCTTACATTGCTTATATAGGTATGGTTCATCCCAAAAGTATGTTTTAGTATCATGAATGAATTTTTTCTGTTGTTGTAAAGTTAACATAGGGGATAAAATATCACTTACAATATAATTTACTATATCAGCATACCAAGTTATTCTCCACTCATTTATATTATAAAGTTGTTCATCAGGAAAACTGTCTAAAATTTCATTATCGATATCGGATAATTCTTGATTTTCTAATCTTGATAAATAATCCGCAATTTGATTATCGGTTCTCTTTTGTTAATGATCTCAAAATCAAATTCTTGCATTAATAATATCCATCTAATTAATCTTGGTTTAGAATCTTTTTTTGCATTAAATACTTTATAGCAGAGTGATCGATATGCACTGATACATTTAGTTCTTATTAGATAATGCCGAAATTTATTAAAAGCATATACAATCTGCTAATAATTCTCTTTCGATAATCGTATATCTAATTTCAAAGCATCATTTAGAGTTTTACTAAAGCATAAGTATATAACCTTGAAAATCTTATTCTATCTTTGCCAAGAATCGCTCCTATAAGCATAATCACTAGCATCACAAGTAAGCTCAAATGGTTTCTCCCAATTAGGTGAAACTATTATAGGTGTTGTAATTAATTTATCTTTTAATAATTCGAAAGCATTCGAGGCATTCGATTGTAAATTCAAATTTCTTGTCTTTTTCAGAAGTCGGCATAGAGGTTTAGTAATTTTTGAAAAATCTTTAATATAATGTCCGTAGAATCCAAGCATGTCCAAGAAAACTTATTACCCTTTTACCGTAGTTGGAGGCGGTAATTTAGCTATAACTTGAATTTTTGCAGTGTCTACTTCCATGCCTTTTTCTGAAATTTTATGCCCTAATACAATACTGTCTGTAACCATAAATTGACATTTCTCCCAATTAAGAACTAAATTAGTTTCCTCACATACTTCAAATACTTTTTCAAGATGATTTAAGTATCTGTCAAATTTTGTTCCAAATACAGAGAAATCATCCATAAATACTTCTATTCCATTATCAATTAATTTACTAAATATAGACATCATACATCTCTCGGAATGTTACGAGTGCATTACATAATCCAAAAGGCATTCTTCGAAAAGCGAAAGTTCCATAAGGACTAGTAAATGTAGTTTTCTCTTGATCCTCGAGAGCAATTTGTATTTGATGATAACCGGTATATCCATCCAAGAAACAAAAATATTTATGTCGGCCTAATCTATCTAACATCTGATTACAGAAATGAAAGGTAAAGGGAGTGATCTTTCTGGTGGGCGTGTTTAATTTTATGTCCGATACATATTCGCCATCCGGTAACTTATCTTATAGGGATAAGATCATTATTTTCATTAGCTTTTACGGTCACTCCTCCTTTCTTAGGCACACGATTGAATTGGGCTTACGAAACCTTTGTCGAAATAGGATATATATCTCGTATCTAACCATTTTAAAATTTCCTTTTAAGCACTTCTTTCATTATGATTTAATCTCCTTTGCGGATCACTTTAGGCTTGTATTCGTTATATTTAAAAATAATTACGTATCTGAGTGAAGGACTAATTCCTTTAATATCTGGCAAGTCAAACCAAAAATTTTCTTATATTTTTTTTTAATGTATCTAAAGTTTTTTGTTCTTGAGATTCATTTAATTCGAGAGGAAATAATAAGCTGGTAGAGTTGATGAATTAGCTAAGTAAGCATATTTCAAATGATTAGGTAACATTTTTAACTCAAGTTCGAGGAGGTTTAATAATCGATGGAACTATATTTTTAATTTTGTGTTATCCAAAAATTCAAATCTTTCTTGAATATAATCGTTCTTCATTTATATTGGCTTTGATTAATTCAGTATTTTCTTTTTCTAATTTTCTTCCTTAATATTCCTTAAAATGTTCTTTGTAAGTGATCGAGTACTTCATTCAAACACTCATCATCTTTTCTAGCGCCAGGATATTTCATTGATTTAGCAATATTAAAAGTTACTTTTTGGTCATTTACTCTAAATAGTTAATTCTCCTTTACGAGCATCCGATATCGCTTTTCCGATTGGTAAAAATGGTCTTCTTTAAAATGATAGAATTTCTTTATCTTCTTACATATCTAAAACAATAAAATCTACGGGAAGATAAATTTATTCACTTTTGCCTAATACATCTTGATAACTCCCTTAGGATATGTAATAGAGCGATCATTTAACTAAAAAGGATTCTTGAAGTAGGTGAAATTTCTCCGATCTATTCTTTTAAAAATTGATAGAGCGTTAGATTGATCTTGCTCACAGGAGTCGCACAAACTGTCGATTACTATACGATAGCGCGGGGTATAGTGAAACCCTTAGGGATCTTTTAATTTTTCGAGCTTTTCGAATAATAGCTACGTTAACTCACTAAGTGCGACCGTTTCATTATCGGTAAATTTTCTTTTTTTATTTAAAATATCTTTAAAACAATTTTAC
Organism: Papilionanthe hookeriana x Papilionanthe teres; assembly: GCA_022702705.1. Lineage (NCBI taxonomy): Eukaryota > Viridiplantae > Streptophyta > Magnoliopsida > Asparagales > Orchidaceae > Papilionanthe > Papilionanthe hookeriana x Papilionanthe teres. Next base: position 1,352,864 of record CM040429.1, on the reverse strand, counting down.
ATGGTTGTCTGATTACAAGCTTACGAAAGGAATATTTATCGTTAATTTCTTTAAATTTCGATGAATTTAGCAAATTGTTTATCTTTTAAAGTTAAATTAGTCGTTGTAGTATAGTGGTGAGTATTCCTTTGTCACTTGTGAATTGACCGGTTAAATGAATTTCATGTTAATGTAGGATTAGCATAATCTCGTAATGGTCTACGATTGATTAATATTTTCATTTCGGGAATATTCTCATTGTGTTAAATTTATAATTTCTCTTTTTTGTTTTCTAATTCTTTTAATTGTACGCTCTAATTCGAATCGTAAGGTATTAAATTTTCGTTTCCAAATTTTCGCATACGATTTTTGTCGAAATAAATTTTAAAATAGTCAGTTACTTTAGTAAATAATTTCTTTACTTTCCACGGCAACGGCGCCAAACTTTGACAACTTTTTATATGTTTGCAAATTATGTTAATAGCAACGGCACCAAAAACTCGATCCGTTTTAATATATATATTAGATTTATGATGGAATGTTTAATGTGGATTACACGCGAGTATACGTATCGTATCAAGTAATACGGGGCTCTAGTGGAGTCCTGGTTATCGTCAGGAAAGTTTTTAAACGAATTTGTATCGACTAAAATTTAAAGGAATTACTTACTAATATAATAACGGAAATTTAAGTAACTACGGCAAGCTAATGTAAACTAATCTTTGAAATAAGGTTGATTTAAATGATTTAGAAAAAGTATCTTCTCCTTGTTTTTAGAAAATTAAGTGAATGAATTTAAATAAGTGCTAGAATGTATTGTGACAAATAGGAGCATTCCTATTCTTTACCTTTGGTCGGGTGCGAAAGAACGTTGATATCACATGTTTGATTACGGAATCTGCTTGGTAGTAGGAGGATCTTGGATGCCACTTCGAGCTCACGTTCACCATGCAAGTACTGTCAATGACTCTCGAAACAATAGGACCAAATTGAATATTTTAGTCACATTCGCACTAAAATGTTTGATTCTCGTCCGATTAATAATATTCCTTATTTATTTGCCTCCTTCAGGCTTTTGACTTCAGATATTGGATGTAATTTTCTTATAGTTGATATAGCGCTTATATTTTAGCAAATCGATTGGCCGGATTGAAGCTGCATTAAGTTCTAAGTAAAAATTATCACAATTTATTTTAATATATTATGTATTTATTTAATTTCGTATTGATTCGCATAATTTTCATAAACGGGAAAATCAAGAAAACTATTCGAATGCGTAGAGACTAAAACAAAGAAACGTAGTTCATTTAAAGTTAGCAACTGATAAACGAATCTTTATCTTAATTTCCTCACAGCAGAACTCTTTGAGATTCGCTGACTTTTCCTTACAGTACGGCACACTTCTAATTCTAACTCAGGATTCCTTGGGCTCACTTAAGACTCCGAAACACACGGAAAATGACACTCGAAAGACACCGCCACAGCTTAGAGGTGACCTCTATTTATAGAGGTAGGCAAGTCTGACGAGGATGCTAGAACATCTCTTGAAAAGCGTTCGGAGTTCCGTATATGCATTTTGAGCGTCGCCGTCGGCGGGAAACGACCTCGCCGTCGGCGGGGCTTAGAGATGTGAGTAGCGCGTTCTCGGCTGTCCCTCGGCCGAGCTTGGGCTCGCTGTCGGCGGGGTAGTTATAATTCCTTCAGAAATTCTCACTCAATGATCTCGCCGTCGGCGGCCTCGATCTCGGCAGGTCGGCGACTTGGTTCATTTTGCGTGATTTCTTCTTTTTATCCAAATTTTCTCCATTTCATGCTTTTTGCTTCCATCACTTATAAATTTTCATTCTATGATAGAAATAAAGAAAATATCTTTCTTTAAAGAAGTGTAATTTCATCAAAAATAGATATGAATTTCTTAATGTATTTTCGTGATCACTCCACGCACACGCATTTGTCGGGCCCTCTGCCTCCATGACATGCCGTTACGCGAGTCACGCTGCCTCCCGCGACACACATTCGTCGGGCACGTGCCTCGACGTCACGTCCCGTCCTTCAGTCGCTTGCTTCACGGTACCATTCGTGGGGACCCTACCTCCACGACACTCACCTCTTTCGGGTCCGCGACGACACCCATTCGTCGGGCCCACGCCCCTCGGCAGGTCGTCCTTCCAATCGAAATGTCTCCCGCAACCACATTGACCTCATTTTTGTCGGATTTAGTTTTTCCTCATAGACTTAGGATTCTAGCCTCGGGAGCTTCCCGTTGATCCTAATTTCCTAGCGATGGGACCCACCTCGTTTTAGAGAGTCGAAACCACTTCTTTACTCTCTTTGAAATCCTGCCTTGGTCCCGTCCTTCTTAATTAAGTAGTCGGTAGAAGTTGACTTCAGGGCTTCCAATTAAGTCACATATGATCCATGGACATTAGGACGACTACCATTACACGTCTTACACACACGGACGCACAAATTCTTAGTTCACGGCCTCGACGCTACAATTTCTTCGCGGTGGAGGCCGGAGTCAAAATGCGGGACAATCAACATCAAAGTCAGAATTTTAGAAAGAGCGGTTGATGTACTTTCGACGCGGCCGTCAGCGAAGTTGTTCGAACGACCCCGGATGACGAAATTCGAACGTGTAGATCCGTCCGAACGTCGATTTTACCTAATTTGGACGTTTGTTTTGCGACGATAACATGTCGGGAACGAGAATGTGTGAAACGAAAATTATTATAATAATAATAATAATACTTATGTTATTATTATTATTATATATTTATATCATATATTTCTATCATAAATCTAAGCCACTAAAAATGCCTCTCCGTTCGATTAGCGCTCGGCCTCTCCGTATTATGCACGATTGGGAGATTTCGTTCCTCCCCTCTCCCGTGCTCGAGCAGTCACCCCGACCATTTTACGAGTAGCCATGCTCGATCGTATCTCTGTGGCCTTCTCCTTCTCGAGCCGCATGAACTTAACCCATTCCTTATCCACGGCAGCGACGACACCCTCTGCCTTCCCCGTGCGAGCTGCTGACACTGTATTTATCTGCGATCTGTCGGCGCAGGGGCTCTCCCACTTGAGCTTATCTCTGTGGGTGTTTTCGGCACTCTCTCCCCCTTGCACTCTATAATAAATATGTTTGGGGCGTCGAAGTTAGGCGAATTTTTTAGGCATCCTTGCTACGCCTCATTTGGTGGAATTAGAATTGACTTGCGGGGTTTGTGAGAGCTTATCCATTCACTTTCTTATGTGTTGGAAGTTCTATTTTGAAACGGTTTTGTTTTTGCTTGGTTGTGTGAGCTTCCTTGGCCTGTTGCTTGGTCGTGAGCCTCTTTGGCCTGTCTGTCTTGGCCGTGAGCTTATACTTGCTTGGATTTATTGGAGGATTTTACACTTATGTGACATGTTGAGTTGTGATATTGAGTTAGGAGTTGAGAAATAGTCATATTTTGGGATTTGGAAATCTTAATTAGAGTGCTTTCTCGACTCGCTTCTATTTAGTTTATTGTGTGAGGTTTGTAAACTTTTTAGCGCTATCTAGGGGTGTTTTAAGTAACCTCTACTTAGTTTGGGCCCCTCGTTTTTCTTCAATCGGATTTGGAGGTGGGTTGAAGTCTCATTTCCCCTTTTTGCTCTTTGACTTGTTTTCTTTGTTGTTTTTCTCGGCTTTAGTTTTCGTTTTGTTTTTGGGGCATAGGGTGCTGATAGGCAAGGCATACGGGTGGTAAATTTGAATGATATTTCATCCTACGACATTAGGACCCACTCCGAGCCCCGATGAACTGTAGGATGACGGTATTCAATCACCGGCTTATAAGAAGCGAGCGGGGCACGATACGCTTCTTAGGATTGTTAGTGATCCTAAACCCGACGAAGTGATCGACTCGTTAACAACATAATTTTCGAAAGCTGATAAGAAAGGATTGGATAAGAACGAAATCTTATGTTCGCAATAGCTCCTCTATTTTCACTACAACCAAACGTCGATATAAACTTTCTTTTGTATGCACGAAATCCACGTGCATGATAAAAATATAAAATTTTCATTATATTATAAACTTGGTTGTCAACTTGTTGATTATCGGTACTTGGTTAGGGAGCACCCTCCTATGTTAGGTTTAGTAGGACACCCTTCTAGTTGAGTGGCGGGCTCACATACATTCGGGTGACCGAGTAGCCTTCGACGACCCTCGGGTCGCCTGCAGTTTACGAGCTTAGCCGAACCCGAGTGCTTGCTTGCGGTTTACAACTATGAAAGTCATTCTTACTAACTTTTCTATTAATTTTACAACTATTACTCATTCTCCTGAAGGTATAAGTTTATGGTATAAACCGGATACACCGTATATCCAAATTAACTCGATGGGAGTTGGAAACGAAATTATGCGGTATTGGAGGAGTTTGTAGGGATTAGTTAGTTATTTCCTTTATTGGTTTGTTGTTCCTTCTCCTTGTTTTTCTCTTTATGGCTGCGGAAGGCTGATGTTATAGTATTTGCTTTCTGGCGATGGCTCGAAAGAAGGGTTGGAGTAATGTTATTATTGAAGCGATTCTCTTAATTTATGGAAGATTTGCAGGATACAATTTTCTATGTCGTCGGAGTATACGGTTGCGGAGTTAAGCGAATTCTTTATCGGTAAAGATCTTAATGTGGTGTGGACTTGTACTAGAAGAGAAGGTAATGTTGTTGCAAATTGGGCTGCTAAGTGGCATCATTTCTAAAAACATATATTTCTCGAAGTGTTGCCGTATTGATAACACGGATTAAGTGCTTTTAGATCATAATTGGTTTAGTCTGTCGAGTGTGTTGAGTTGTATGTTTTTTCTTCTTTTTGAAGATGACATTTTCTTTTTCTTTTTGTATTTTTTCTTTTGGATTGTAGGGTGTGTGAGTGTAAGAATCTGCTTTCGGTTGTAATTCTTTTTATGGAATAAAATGCGAAGCTATAATGCTTTCTTTTAAAAAATGTAATTTTATCTGTGTATAAAATGTACATTTTGCTTTTTGTAAGTTAAAATAATAATATTATTATGAATTGTGTACGTATATAATATACGAAGCTTTCGTATTTCTGAATCTGATATTAACTTTTCGTGTTTTTCAAAGCTCAAAATTCGTAATAAAATCTCAACTCATATTTTTCATTTTTTATCGAAATTCCCGATAGTTTGATTATGTACGTACGTAAATACATATGAAATTTTACAGTTCAAAAATATCACCTTCATGCATGAATACTGTATTTATATAAACATCAAGATTTTTGGTGTCATGTATGTAATTACATATAATATAAAATATTTAAATATAAAAAAAACGAATTTTTATATATGGAGGCCCCAAATCTTATAAATTACATATGACAGTCCCAAAAGATTTAATTTTGCATGAAGTGCGTCCCAAAGATTTAATTTAATTTTGCTTTTTTTGTAAGTTTCAGATATTAAAATTGTTTGATATGCACGTAAATGCTGTCAGAAAATATAGCTTGACGTAAATCTGCTTATAATGTTGAAGGGTTAAGGTGAGAATATTATGGATTAATTTATTGAATATGTTGAATTAATTAATCTTTTTTTTAAGTATTTTAATGGTTATGCTTACACGGGGATTGAGGATGTTGTTGAACGGTATATCGATGTTAGTACGATAGAGGAAGGTATGTCGTTAAGTTAAATTATATTATTATATATTAATTTTTATATTATTTTATTCATAAAATTAATGCTGACATCTCTTTTTTTTTTCCGAATTTTGAAGCGAGGCTAATGTGAACAAACGGTGAGTTTGTATCAATTTGTGAATTTCCTCTTCAAGAATATGTTAGTAGGACCGTTAATTTTAGTGGGCTCAAATTATGTTCGAATGGATTGAGTACGGTTTGATATGGTGCATCAACTATTAACTTTCGGCTCGAAATTGAATCTGATTTGATCCGGCTCGAAATTAAAATGAGCTAACTCAAATTAAGTTATTTTGATACATTCAACTCAAGTTATGACAGCCCTTTAAATACGTTTAATTTATCATTATAAATATAATTTTTATAAACTAATCTCGGTCAGCTGGAGCTGATTCATGTATGAATTGAAAGGCTTTCTGGTTCATTATTGTGATCAGAACTAAAATTTAGGTGGTACTTTTAGTGATTAACGATCTTAGAGCTAAACTCAGAGCCTAATTCTTTATAAGTTATTATTAATAATTATCATTCTTCTTATTATTTAAGGATTATTTTGTATGGTATTTGCGGTTATGAGAAATGTATTGAGCAAACTCCGTTCGAGGTGACGTAGGCGTCCAACTAGCAAAGTAAGTACAAAAAATAATAGGCCATTACATTAATATCGTATTATTCAAAGTTCTCATTAAGATTAGTTAGCTTTAATCCCGTTCCTTTATTTTATTTAAATATTAATACGATTCAATAATTCTTATTTAAATTTTTAATTAATATATATTGATCTAATTTTTTCTCACAAAAAATATAACAATATCGTCTATTTTCTTGCAGCTCAGGAGCAGCGGACTCCAGAGCAGAGGTATTTTTATTCAAATTCTAAATTAGAGAAAAAAATATATTTATTTTATAATATTTTATTTGAATATTAATGCTTTCTTATACTGCGAGCTGCGGCAACGGATTGCTGAGTGCCAACGGTAGCTTCAAACGTGCAATGACTTAAGGTATATAACCTGCTGAAGAACATATCATTAATAATTAATTATTTTGCGGGAAATTTGAATTATTTATTATTTGAATTAATTATTACTTTTAATTTTTACAGACTTTTTGAGGCTTTCCTACAGTACCCCATTCCTTTACATACATACAACATAATTGTTATATATATATATATATATATATATATATATATATATATATATATATATATATTATATTATATCCAGCAATAGCCATATCCCGTTAGCGGCAGAAGCTGAGGCGATCATTTTTGCTCTCCTGATAGCAAAAAGAATGGGATGGATTAATATAGTAGTGGAAATGGATTCGTTGTTTATATAATATCTGCTGCTCTAATTTTAATTGTGCTGGGTACGTTATTGCAGATTAAGAGGATCAAAAAGCTTGCCGTTGGTCTCAATATCATTTGGACATATACTAAAAGAGAAGAAATTTGGCTGCAGATTGGATTGCTAAGCGGGAATGAAATTAAGGAAGCCGGTGATCTGAAGCTATTACGCGTTTGAGTACGCTATATTAATGAGGTTATGTCTTAGCCTTTGGTTTACTATTGTTTTTATAGTTATTGTTGTGTTTTGGTTTTCTTGTTTTAGTCTTATGTTTCGTTTGTGTATTGGGTGTGTGAGTTGTTTTTTTTAACGAGAAGAGGACGCTATATTAAGCATTTTTTTTGTTTTGAGTTGTAGTGTGGGTGTAGATAAGACCTCTCTCCGGGATGTATTTTATTTTAATGAACGCGTAGAGAGCTACGGACTCCTTTTAAATAAAAAAATATATAATATCTATGGTTTGATGTTATTTACCTTTGGACCTACTAGACTCACCACTGAAGTCAAGTCCCTCGAGATGCACCATGAAGCCCTTCGGGAGGCTCTCCCGGCGACAATGTTGGGTTCAATGTTAAGAACGTTGCGCTCAAAGACTTGAAACGTGGTTTGTGGCATCTAATTCAAGGACGATCACACGCTAGGGAAGCCGCCAATTTCACTTCTCGAGGTCATCATCATGAACCACCTAGTCGGATTGACGTGGTTATGCTCGGTCCTTGAGGCGCACACTTCCCACATCGCCGTCAAATTTATTAGGATCTTGACCAAGATTGAAACAGTCTGTCCGACAGGAAGGCTCGAAGGAGCCGAAATTTCTCCAGAATGGAGATGCCGGTTTACGTGAAGATGATTCCTACCAAGCCTATGGTGGTGGAGACGTACTCTGAGTATCCACCGCTCGGAAGGTTGCTATGAGGGACATGGCGGAGCCGGTGGGTACGGGGTCATCAAGAGCGTGGAGAAGAAGGATCTAGTGGAGCGAAGGTGACCAAATCGGCTGTAAGAAGAAATGGAATTGTGCGTTGTTGTTTGAATAAGGACGAGCGGGAATTATGGAGTTGGTTTCTAGTGTTGGATACGAGAACTGGGTGCTTGACAGAGACGGTAGCCTTTGCCCGAGTCGATTTATCTTTTTAGTTGTTGTCTGTGTTGTTTGTTTTCCTTATGTTGAAGGCTGTTGCACTGCTTTTCTATGGTTTTATTATTTATCTCTGCTTATTAGATTGTACCGTTGTTTTTGTTGTTGTTGTTGTATGAGTTTGAATTTGATGTTATTTGAGTTCTTGCGTTTTATTTGTTTTGGTAATTCGGTTGCAGTTCTTTTTCCCAGCTTTACATTTTTAGATTGCCACCATAGTTGTGGCTGAGTAATTAATTATTTGGCACACAATTCTTATTTATTTGATCTTTTACTTGCACGCCACTTAAAAAATTATAAATAATAAATAACTATCAAAACATTAAATATTGAATTAACGAGCCTTTTTGTTACAGCAGCGAGGATGGCATGCCAATACAGCATTTCTTGGGTTATTTGTATATTACATCTCGGAACTCGTAGCTAGAAGGGTTTTCCACTTCCTCGCAAGGTTTTTGACTATTAAAAGATGCATGCCTCTGTTCATAGGCCAATCTCGAGCTCTACGAAGTTCGACAATATGTTCAAGTTTGTATTTCTCGAAAGAGTAACTGTTTTGATGTTATGTCTCAAGAAAGTTAGCCATTTAGTGTGCCGGTGCAGGAGGATTTGGAAACACTTGCAGGTCGTTATATGAAAATGACGGACATCAACACCAACAGGCCAAGGAGGAAACTGGGCAACTAACCCAGTAGTGTCTTGCGGTAGGTAACGATCATTGGCAACTGGTAGAAACTGACATTTCTCAATTCATTTGAAAATATATTGATTCTGGGCATTTTAGAATTTAGACTGCACCACAAATGGATCAAATGCTGAGTTTAGAAATTCCTAAAACTTTATATTATATTTCAATTTTAGCAAACCAAACATTATACTTTTAATTCCATTGCATCCCAAAAGCATTGCACCAAAGATAGTTCCCTAAATTATGAACTTTTATGAATCTCATGTGAGAGAATTTTAGTCACATTTCATATTCTTCTATCATCTTTGGCAATATTTTTCAAGATTTTCATCAAGTCATTATATTAATCAGTAGGAGTTTGATTGAAAATGTTACATTATTGTTGAGTACTGGTTTGCCTTGATTTTTTTAGTAAAGAGCACTTATGGCTCGATTTTATTGCTCCGAAAAATAAAATTACGCACCCGGAAAAAAATTCTCAAACACACGCACCCTCTGAAACCCGAAAAAGAAAGAAAAATGTCATTTTCCAAAAAAATAAACTATGGCTGACACGACTCGGCAAAAAAACACACAAAAATCAACACAAAAACGAAGTAAAAATCGAGAATGAGCAAGAGAATAAAGAAAATCGGGTAATAAAGTTGACACCCCGGGGTTCCTTAACTTCATCCCAATTTTAGCTAACTTGATAAGCCGCCCAGATTGCCTTCTCGCTTAGTATGATTCCGAGATGATATTCATTCTTGAAGCAAGCGAACCAATTCTTTAACACAATAAGATACTCCGGTGGCAATTTATATTAAACTTGCAAATATTAAAAAGACATAAAGAATACATCTCTAAAATAATGTTAATCCAGCCCATTTTTATGATAAGGAGAGCAAATATAGCGCTTCCTCCTCGGCAACTAATGGAGATACGCAACAAGTGGCGCAACGAAACCAATGGCTTATGATACATTCCAATCTCTACAAGTACCACCAATACCGACGAAGAAACTTTCCAAACTCCATCAATATTCATTTTAATAAAAGAGGTTGAGGTTTTAACCATAGCCCTACCTAAGCAACTTGTAGATAGCGCGGCCCGTTATTAAGATTAGTAACAATATAACCTATATAAGCATTGTGAATATGCTTAATATCATTAACAGACAAACATTTGAAAATATAATAACAGGATTTGACCAATGACTGCCCAGCATTAGGACAAATACCATTAAATTTCACGTTATTACGACTTAACCGGATAAACCAAACCCTGATAGCGAGAGAACTTAAGAAGGAGTGCCCTCTAACATTCCAATCACGATAAATATCCAACAACTGAATCATAACCATAAAAGAGAATTTACTTAAACACATAAAGCAAAAATGCTTTTCCAAATATCACAAGAAAAGCGCAATTACAAAATATATGGAAAGATAGTCTCTTCGTAATTTTTACAAAAGTAGCATCTAGAAACAATTCTCAGACCGCTAAGAGCAAGAATATCATACATAGGAAGGCAAACATGAAGCGGTCTCCGGGTAAAGAATGAAATAGAAGGTTTAAGCCATCGATTCCTTGAGCAAGATCCGAAACTAGGGGGATCGTTTGAAAGAAGCAAATGTTTTAGTAATAGTATCACCCATCTTACCTTTGACCTTAGGAAAATCGGCATTGCCGGTGTTAATAGGAATATTAGAAATATATAAAGCATCCACATATGAACCCGGGGTAGTGGGATAAATTCCAAGGACTTATCCCGAAAACTTTAGCACTTAATGCTAATATCATGAGGCTAACGTAAAATTTGGTAAAGAGAAAACCATTAGTAGTCAAATCATCATACCAAAAAGAGACATTCCCTTGGCAGAAATGTCTGACAAATAAAATTTTGACTTCATTAGAAACTTTCGGCATTTCTTTCCAAATATATGAATCGAATTTATTAGGGGTGACGATAGGGATGAAAAGTACCACGGTATTTAGCATAAAGCAAAGTAGGCCATAGAATTATTCTACCTAAAATGAAACCATAACCTCATAAAATTAAACTTAATAAAATCAAGCAATACACGATCTGACTACCATGATAGTAGGTTTCCACACTCTCCCCATCTTTTCCAATGTAAACTCTTCTTATACAACCAACCCACAAAAACTGATAAACAAAATTTCAAGCTTCTTAATAATATTACTAGGCATATTCATAACCTGGATAATATATAAGGCGAGAGAAGTTAGAATACTCTTAAGAAGAAGTAATACACCCACCAGAGAATTTATTCTCCGAAAAATGAAGTTTCCTTCAAACCTTGTCCACCAAAACAGCAAAAAGAATATTTCTTTTAGCTTTTTTTATCGAAGAATAAACGAGATACTTAATAGGCAAATTGACGCCCGACCAATTAGTATATGAGAAACGGAGCTTAGCATAGGACACATATTTGAGGCATAAAAATAACACTTAGAAGTATTAAAACTTAAGCAAACTTTCTGAAAATGACTAAAAATTTGCAACTGTAATAGGCATTTTCGAATTGAAATAAAAAGAATAGAATCATCAGCATAATAAATGAGATAAACTCAAACCTCCTTTATGATTAAAATTTATAACAGGATAAATGCATAAAGTTTATTCAACCTTTTAGAAAAATAATCAAAAGCGAGAATAAAAAGATAAGGAGAAAGATGATCACCTTGTTTAATACCTTTGGTAGCGTAAAATGACCATGAGAATTTGCCATTAATAAACGAAAGAGTAAAGTTATTATTAAGAATTACGTAATTAACTTTACGAAATCTTCACAGTGTTAAAACGAACCTTTAAAACATCATTAAAAATTCGTATCTCATAGAATGCTTTCCTAATGTCCATTTAAAAATGAATTTACCATTTCTTTTTACTCTTATCAAGATCTAACAACTCATGCACGGTAAGGGCATTGTCCCCAATAAAGCTCACTTTAAGGAGAAAAGCGAGTTTGATTAAAGGAAATGACCTTCTTAAAATAGGTTGAATCATTGCCATAATTTTTAAAAATAATCTTAGACACCACGGTATTAATGTTAATGGGTCTAAAAGATCCCGATAATATCACCATGATCTTTAGGGATTAAAATAATATTCGAGCTCTTTAAATACTTAGGCAAATCTTTGCCACGAGAAAAAGTCCCTGAATGATATCGACAAAATCAGGCCCAATAATGTCCCGACAAGATTTTATAAAACTCGATATTAAAACCATACGACGCGGCCTTACTGACCTCCGTGTATCGAAGCCCAGATTTAATTTCGAGTAGGAAGAAATAAAAGTAAGATTAAGGCAGTTAAATTAACGAAGAAAAAATATCAGAATATTTGATCAAAGTACAATTATCACTAGAAATAAGAGAAGTGAAATAATGAATCCCATCAGCAATAATAACATTCTCATTAATTGATAAATTCCCATTAGAATCTTTAATATTTAGAAATGAAATTCATCTTCCTTCTACTTTTAATACAAGCATGAAAGGAAGAGTTTCTATCCCATCAGAAAATTATTGATTTTAATAGCTTTTTGGGCATAAAAACTTTCCTCTTATATTAATAGCATTAGTAAGATCTTTTGAGCTTGATTAAAAGATCGAAAGTAATAAATTCGAGTATAAAGAATGCCTCCATATCTTTAATACATATTCGGCTCCATAACATTTTTATCAAGATGACCAAAAACGTACCAGTTCTTGGCTCTTAAAGCCTTGAAGGTATTTCTGCAGCCACCAGAGCTTTTGACCAGAATTAAAGGTTTAAAAGCAAGTTTATCATTCATTGCAATTATCTTTAACACATTGCGAAGAAGTAGGATAGTGAGATCGCATATTAAGAAAACAGAAATGATAAGTTTTTTAGTAAAGTTATTAGAAACCTTTAACAACATAAGTGTGATCAGAAGCATTAAAGGCAAGGTGATGAACCTGAAAATTAACAAAATTATTACCAAAAAGGAATTAGCTAAAAATCTATCTAATCTTAGAAAACATTACCTCGATGACGGGTAAAAATAGAACGAATAACTAAATCAAATAGCTAGGCATCCAAAATAGCCTTATTAAAATTAGTAATTAAGTTAAGATTAGGTGAGAGACCACCTCTCTTCTCATTAGCAATAGAAATACTGATAAAATCACCTCATGAAAGGAACACTTAAGGGACCAATAAATTAAGTAAATTCCATAATTCTATTCTTTCAAGTTTACTACACCCAACATAAATAATAGAGAGATGAAATGAAACATGTGATAACTAATAACAACATGTAACGATTATTTGTGATTAATAATCACATCAGCATAATAAATCCTTCCAAAGAAATAAATTTTGTTAATAATATTAGCCACATAATGAAAATTACCAATTCTCCTACCATATTTTAAATTATTGCAGAAATTAACTAACGGTTCCAGAATTCAAAAGAAATATGATAAGACTATTAAATTCATTAATCGGTAGAGGCATCCATTTTAGCAATGCCTCTAATATTTCAAACTAAGGTATTAAAATTCACCTTCATTATCCTTCCTACCTCTAGTCATTCTAGAAGAGGAAGTAACTTCATTAGGATCAAAATTCTTACCCATCGAGTTGATCATTTAAAGTCTCGGGATTTACATAGCTTAGCTCCCGGCTACCTTTAAAATCTCTTCACGAGCTTTTTGAATATGCCATTCTTCTTCAAGTTCGGATCTGTTCACGGTAGTAAAATTTATACTATTTTTTGTGACACAATCATCAATTATTTCTTTACCATGGTTTAAAGCAACATTGTCGATAGCACTTATGGAAATAATAGGATCAGCAATGAAATTAGATTTGAATATTAACGAAAACAGATTCTCGATATTAACGATATTGACATTGTCATCCTCCATGCAACCCTTCATTTTGAACAGATTAACATTAGAAACATCCGGAAGGAAGACATTTAGGAGATATCGAGCTAAATTATCATCATTTTTCTGAATAACAAGAACATTAGGATCTCTAATTTAATGATCTTGCAATATATTCTCATTATTCGAGCGATAAAATAATATTCAGTTATTTTACTATCTTTATTCCCATAATCTCCTTTATTAAGATTCTTAAATTGTAGATTTTTAAGGGTGGCAAATAAAGCGGTTATTAATGGAATGGCCAAACGTACGCATTTGCAATGCGGTGGAATAAATTTCATTTCCACAGTTTACTTGATAACCGAACTAACATTTCAAGCCAAACGAATCACAAAAAGAGCAATAACATCTCTTTCAATCAAGATACGAGCATTAAGAGGACGATTATAGTTTCTTGAAGCCGTATACATTTTTATTACGTTGAACCAAGCTTTCGATAGAATATAAAACTTTCTTATTATAGAATTGCAATTTTAAACCAGTCGAACCATATAGGAACAATCGGCGGTTCTTCCCAGTGTTAAAATCAACGATTACATTTTAAGAATCTTCACATATAAACCTTATTGATTTGTATTACTTTTTGGAAAATAGGCGAGTATAATCGATTCATTCTCTAATTTTAATCATTAAGTTCCTACCATCAATCGTCCAACATTACTTACCTAATAATTTAATATCGAAAATACTTCACGATTACCTCCATTGCAGGATGTGCATACGTAAGCTTGCCTATCAAAGTGTATTTCAAGGCTCGGCCGAGAAGATTGTTCTTCATTGAAAATCAGGCAGATTTTAATTCTTTTGGAAGCTAACACAATAAACCAAAATACACACCGTCTTCACCGAAGTGATCTCTAAGAAAGCTGAAATAAACAACGTTAGCGAAGAAATTCGAAGTATCCATATTACCTTTTAAAGCTTCGAAAAGAAGGTCGATTAAGAAAATCAGCCGTGAAATTAAAGAGCTTCAAATCTTAAGGTATAAGATGATGGAAGAGAATCGGCGAGAAAAGACGATCGAGACTCCTCGCCGGCTCAGGAAAACCTGCTTGAGCTCCAAGAACCTCCTCCGTCTCTTTTCGGCTCTCCGTCATATTTTCCATGGTTTGCCCTTGAATCACAGGAAGACAATGTAAGGAAAGGGATAGGGAACGTGTACGTCATGTCTTATTCATAAAATTATTTTATTTATTTGGGGGAGGGGGTTGCAATTTGTTGATGTTATATTTTTACACATACTTTAAATGGAGTCATATTAGTTTTTCTGATATTTCACATATATGAGTTTATCGTTCATTTGCTCTTGAAGTTAGCCGGTTAAACTAAATTAGTTTCAGATCGGCTAGATCTTCAGTCAATTGAGTTTACTTGATAATAGATTCGGCCCGTTATAATATTTCAGTAGGTCCTTTTCAATGCCTAATTCGGGTGATGATTGGCTCAAATATCGGCTCTCATGTGATGATTGGTTCAAATATCCTTTTGTCTCATTTATGTTGAGATAGTCTTTTTGTATCCTCTAGTCGTCTTTGACCTGTTTTGTGAGTTCGATTAACAACTTTGGTTACATTGGTTTTGACTCGGATAACTAGGTCGGACAAAATGGGCCCACCTTCATCATTATGTTTTCTTTTAGACTATTAAATCTACTCAGAGTCTTAGCATATTTTTAATGTACAATTATTGCTCTAACTTGCAATATCAAACCTTTGTTCATTATAAAGGGTTAATTATATTCATATGACAAACTAATCGAAGTTTATTTTCTGAAAACAAATTGTAAATTAGACTAGAGTTGTGTGAGTCAATTGCCACATGGAAGGCTAAAAGTCAACTCATTAACAGTCCTACAAGTCAAATTTATGGAACTGTGAGCTTGAGCTCGACGTCGAGCACATATTATAAATCAAACATTCGACCTCAAGTTCTAGCCTGATGACGCCCAACTTGCATGAGTTGGCTCGGTCGAACTTCAAATTTAAATTTAAATTTTCACGATATTGTTCCTCTAACTCCATCTCTAATTAATGAGTTCCCATTAAAACCCTTTAATTTTTATTGTTCTATGGACACCATTCCCAATGAGTTATTGCAGTGATTGCTATCACCTGCAAGTTCCTAACACAAATTCACCCACTGGACCCAACATAATCCATCTCCTTAGAGCGACAATTTTCATAAATATGATTGCTCCGGTGTTATCTCCGTCAGTATCTCATAAATGTGATCAACTCCCATTGCTAGTTCAAGATTTTTGTTCATTAGCTCTAATCAACTATTATGTTGTCGAGCCAAACTCAAGCTCAAGCTGAACCTCATCAACCCTGTAATTGGGTAGCCAAGCCGAAAAGTAGCCAACTATGATGAGCCCTACTCATTTACCTCTATAGTTGGCCTCATATATATTCATATTATCATAAAACCAAAGATATATTGACACAAATTAAATTTGGTGGAAGACCCACAAATCCAGAAACGTGACTTTCATTCAATATAAATGTAATGAGAGAAAAAAAAAAAGCGTAATTTACATATTGTTAGATATATGTAATTTTATCCGTGTATAAAAATGTACATTTTACTTTGTTTTATTAAGTTAAAATGATAATATTATTATAAATTGTGCATATATATAGTATCTGAAACTTTCATATTTACAAATCTAACATCCTTTTTCATCCATTTTTGAAATTTCAATATTCATAATAAAATCTCAACTCATATTTTTCATTTTTATCTAATTCCCAATAATTAGATTATGTCATACATAATACATCAAATTTATTGTTCAAAAATATCATCTGAATACTATATTTTTATAAACACCAAGATTTCTAGTGCCATTTATGTAATTACATAAATATAAAATATTTAAATGTAAAAAAAGGGTTTTATATGGAGGCCCCAAATCTTATTAATTATATATGACAGTCCCAAAGATTTAATTTTTGCGCTGAAGGGCGCTCTGTGCCATCTTCTGTGTATTTTAATAAATTGAAATGCACTTTTGAGGATCGCCGAGTGGCCGGCGATTGACTAAGTATAGCGGCGAAAGATGAGGCGCAATCTGCAAATCGAGTTGTGGATGTCGCTCCGACCACGGACCTTGCCGACGAAAACAAAGAAGAAAGGATGGGAGAGAGACGATAAGAAAATGAGACGGAGGCGTGACGGAGACCTCACGTGTTAAATACATATTTTATGTAATTTGTAGGGTTTGAGAACGTAGGTATGTAAGAAATACAAATATACGTATATAGAATGTTAGTAAAAGTACGAAAGCGCTAACAGAAATCGGTTTTCGGTTGGAAATGGACGCGTGGAGCGGGGATGGATTCAACGGTCTCCAAAAACAAAAAAACGTGTGTTTATTGTATTAAACATCTCGAACCATCCCCCAACAACGTCCTCATACCCTTTCCACCTCTCCGCCTCCCCCTTCTTCGTTAGTTTCTTCTATCCCTTCCTCTATATAGCGAGGAGGCATATTTAGGTTCAATTTCTGCTGTGCACGCATGATGTTATGTCTTGTATACAAAATAATTAGATATATAATAAAAGAGATTGTGGGAAGGATGGTAGGGTTAGTATGACAAAGAAGATAGAGAACAACACACCAATGGCGAGTCACCTTCTCCAAGCGACGCAATGGCCTCATTAAGAAGGCTTAGCATGAGCTCCGTTCTCTGTGATATCGATAATAGCTCTCATCATGTTCTCTACACTCTTAGGCCGTCTTAGCCGATTTCTCCGGTCGCCAGTTGAAATATCTTATCATTAATTAGATCTCTTTTGCTTTTTTTTTTTTATATAATTGAATTATCAACGTAAAAAATAAATATATATAATTTTGCATGATTTTGTTTCGCATTTTCATTGAAATTAATCTTCTTTCATTGTTTAATGAAAATAAGAGCACATAATTAACATATTTACAGACATAACTCTCTGGTGTTTAAACCCTCTGCAAATATAAATTTTGGTATGAGATATATAAATGCATTAGAATTATTTGATACGCACGTAAATGCTCATACAAAATATATAGTTTAACGTAATTCTGCTTATATGTTAGAGAGTTAGGTGAAGATATTATGGATTATTTACGTGAATATGTTGATTAATTAATCTTAACTTAAAGTATTTTAATGGTTATCTTACACGGGATTGCGGATGTTGTTGAGACGGTATATCGATGTTAAAACCACGATAGAGGAAGGTATGCCCTTAAGTTAAATCATATTATATATTCCGCTTTTATGTTATTTTATTCATAAAATTAATACTGACATCTTTTTTTTTCCGAATTTTGAAGCGTGGCTAATGTGAGCAAACGGTGGATTTGGTATCGGTATTGAATTCACTCTTCAAAATTTGTAAGTAGAACCGTTGAATTTTGGGTCGGCTCAAATTCTGTTCCAATGGATTGAGTACGGTTTGATATGGTGCATCAACTATTAACTCGGCTCGAAATTGAATCCAGTTTGATCCAGGCTCGAAATTAAAATGAGCTAGCTCAAAATTAAGTTATTTGGATACATTCAACTCAAAATTCGGCTTGCAATAACAGATACGTTTAATTTATCATTATAAATATAATTTTATAAACTAATCTCGAATCATTTGGGCTGATTCGTCTATGAATTGAAACTTTCTGGTTCATTATTGTGATCAGAACTAAAATTTAAGTTAATTTTTGAGTGATTAATATCTTAGAGCTAAACTCAGATCTAATTACTTTTGTAAGTTATTATTATTAATTATTATTCTTGCTATTATTTAACGATTATTTTGTATGAATATTTGTAGTTCCTGATAAATACAGGCTCGACTCCGATCTGAGGGTAACGTAGGCGTCCAGCTAAGCAAAGTAAGTACGAAAAATAATAGGCCATTACATTAATATCGTATCATTCAAAGTTCTCATTAAGATTAGTTAGCTTTAATCCCGTTCCTTTATTTTTATTTAAATATTAATACGATTCAATAATTCTTATTTAAATTTTAATTAATATATATTGATCTATTTTTCATAAAAAATATAACAATATCGTGCATTTTGCTGCCGAGCTCGGGAGCAGCGGACTCCAGAGCAGAGGTATTTTTATTCAAATTAAATTAAGAAAAATAATATTTATTTTATAATATTTTATTTGAATATTAATCTTTCTTATACTCTCCGAGGCTGCAGCAACAGATTGCTGAGTGCCAACACGCGGCTTCAAACGTCTGCAGCTATTTAAAGATGCTTTAACCCTGACGAAGAACATATGTTAATAATTAATTATTTAGCAGGAAATTTGGGTTATTTATTATTTCAATTAATTATTACTTTTATTTTTTACAGACTTTTTGAGGCTTTTCCTACAATACCCAATTCCTTCTACGTCCTTGGCTGAGCTCGAAGCGGCCGAAATTTTTAACAAATTCTTAGCTCGTGTGACAGAGAAAAAGGTTTGTTTTGTAATATAATTTTTAACCAACAGGCTAATTTTTCTTTAAAAAATATTACATATAAAGTTACGTACTTTTATAAAAATTTACTGTATTTTAATATATTATAATCGTCAATTTTTTTTTCTAATAATCTTGAACATAGCTTTTAAATTTTAGAAAGATTAACATGTATACCACTCCAATTCTTATGTATTTACATATCCAACACCTAAATTTCAATTTTTACATACATGCCACCTTCTCTATGAATAAAAAATACATATTTTATCTTTTAAAATTTAAAAAGGTGATATCTTTGATGCATTAAAGATTTGAGTGGTATAAATCTAAAAAATTAAAAGTTTAAATGTTAGATATGTAAATGCGTAAGAGTGGGTGGTATGCTTGCTAGTACTTCATTAAATTTGACTCATCAGGAGACTCCTCGTAACCCTTATCATTTTCAGCAGTTCCTGCTGTCGATATGCTCCCAGCATACAATCCTTTAACCGCGAACGAACAGGTGAGGTAGCTTAACCCATTGGCATTACGGCTAATGAAATCATTACATATGAATATATGTTTTCTTCTTCCGACAATTGTACCTGCAGCCTCAAGCAGAAGGAGTGCTCGACGTTTTCGGCTACGACGCCGCCGTCGGACAGGTACGCTTTTGCGGTCAGGTCATCCAATGCAAATGACTGACGGATCCTATCATGTCCCTCAGGTACGACGTATCGCCGGTATCCTTTTATTATAAACGTTTCGATTTTAACGGTTGGGTACATTTAACGTGGCAGCGATCAAGTGATCAACGACCCGTTCAATGTCAATGGACCAATACACGGCCGCTAACACGTGGCAATATGACCTCCTTACGGCACCCATTTATTCAACTCAACCGGTGCCATTACAGCAGGTACTTAATTGAATAATCACGATTATTATTTTAATTAATATTTGACGGCGAGGTCAATCTAGCGACGAGTGTTGTAATGCTTGTGCCCGGGTTCCGTTATCGATGGCCCAGTTCGCCGTCGGTAGAAAGGAGCGGCCGTGAGCTGCTCCCCGAGCGGCTCCGTTACGAAATTGCACTTCTTGTGGTGGGTTTAATGGGAGCTTAATGCCTGTGCCCCACGTTAGTTAAGCGATGGTCGGTGCCGTCGGGGAGGGAGCGGCGGCTTGCTCCCAGTGGCCAGGATTAGAGAATGGCACGTGTGGTGGCGGGTTTCTGGGAGTTTTGTCTCTTGTGCCCCACGTTCCGTTGGATGGCCCGAGTTCTTGTCAGTGGAGGGCGGCGGTGAGCGCTCCCGGATGGCTCGTTAGAAAATGACACGTTTGGTGGCGGGGTTAGTGACTTAATGCTGTGTCCCAGGTTTCGTTAGCGATGGCTGAGTTGCCGTCCCGATGGAGGGAGCGGTGAGGCTGTCACGATGACTCGTTGAAATGACACGTGTGGTGGCGGGGTTAATGGGAGTTGGTAATTTGGGAATGATCTTGTTTGATTGAATGAGCTCCATCCAACGTGTCATGAGAAAGATTATTCTTTACGTATATCTTATAGTTAAACTTTCATATTTATCTGAATAATGCTGAAATTGATAATATTATCTCTGTTATAATTGATATATGAAAGTTTAAAAATGTGATTATATATATATATATACATACGTTAAAATAATGTTCTATGTCTGCTCTTTCCTTCTGTTTTTTGCTATATTTTGCTCGGTTTTGGCATTTAAAATGCTGAACCGAAAAAGTTTTATGATGTATTCTTGGCAATATTTTGTTTGTTAATTTATTTTTGTTTTGAAAACATATTTAATAAATATATATTTAGCATGCCTTTTTTTAATGAGTATATTTTATCTTCACATGTTAATTATGTTTTGATGTTGGATTAGAATATAAATAAAAATGGAACAAATTTAAACAAGAGCAAATACATAAGAGTGAATGATATGTATGTAAATCTTCTTACTATGGGTCATTTACATACTAAGTCTTAGCTTACATAAAAGTATCCCGATATGTTGTCGTGGAACACCTATGTATTTAGTTATGTAACAATAGTCTTAGCGGAAATGTTTCGTATCACGTTAAAAAATATCCTTGTTACAACTTTAAAAAAATGAAATACGCGTAAATGTATAGGTGAAGCGAATGTTATGGCAAAATTGAAGTTTGAATTATGGGAACTTCTTATTGAAATTTTTTTTATGTATATTTTAGGAATAGAAATGAGTTGCCTGTATAGAAGATGAGTATTTTAAGATTAGTTGAAACACTGTTGATTGTGGTTGAGGGAAAGTAAGAACAATTACATACATACCACATAATTGTTATATATATTTAAATATATAATGTTATAGTTTGATATTTTTACTTAAAATACATTGATGTCATAGAAGTAGCTATGGATAAAAATGTGCAAGGTGGTATTTTTTTATGTGATGTTTAGGATTTGAGAGAGAGATGCATGTAATTAAATAAGTTTTGGAGCAAAATATGAAATACATTAGGAGTTGTTTGGTATGCATATAAATCGAAAAAAAAAAGAGAGAGAGAGGAAAGGAATGCGTATCTTGTGATGCACATTATGCTATTCGGGTGTATGCAACGCTAACTAATTTATAAAAAATATTATCAAAACTTTCGAAGTATGGAAGAAATGTGCGTTTTATTATTATTTGAAATTTTATCTTACCGTTTTTTCTCACAACTTATCAATAAATAAATTTTTGAAGTCATTGTCACTTCCGCAACCAAAACAAAATAAATCAATTTGCAAACTACAACCACAAAGTACGATGTCAGCATTTGTAAATTAATTTATCAAACTTTGGTATGATATGCCTTTTAATAGTTAGAAAACTGATGGAAAATATAATAACTTAGTAGGTAATTAATAAGTCATTTACCTCTAAGTAAGATACTCAAATTGTCCAATATATTGCTACCAACATTACATTCGTTAGCATAAGTTAGAAATTCTAAACATCTACTTTTCTTATGCATGTGAATTATTTTTATTTTATTTTATTATAATCCTTAATGACCAAAAATGCTAATATTAAAACAACTAATCATCACTTATTTCCTTATATTATATAGACAATACAAGCACTATTTTCTTTACAAAAAAGGCCACAGTTGATAATATTATTTTGTTGTCAGAACGTCAAACTCGCGTGAAGTATGTCGCTGTTATATACGGTTTGATCGATTCACGATTCACACAAATCATCCGTCTGCTCGGTATGAAAGAGCTGCGGATTCACAAATTTGTAGCTTGACGCCTCGCCTGATGCAAATCTGAATCCTAATTATTATTCCTTTAATTTAAAAAGAGTAGAAGCAGTATACCTTAATAGATCATCATAATATGTATAGATTACATGAATTTTAAAATGAATTAAATAAATTTATGTTCATCCTATTGAAAAATTATTAAATATTTCGATACGAAATTTTATTTGTCGAATATCAAATTTGTCTCTATTCCTGCGTTTCATTATTAACAGCGAATTGGGACAATCGGATAAAGAAAATAATTTCAATGGTCGTTCGTATCATATAGAGGCACACGCTCATTAATAAAACGAAAACCGAAATCAATCTTTAAAAACTGCACACGGTAGGTAACGGAGGGAACCTGTCAACGATTAGAGTCGCATACTTGGCCAAAGAGATTAAGCGACGAGCGAAAACGAGCG
Organism: Papilionanthe hookeriana x Papilionanthe teres; assembly: GCA_022702705.1. Lineage (NCBI taxonomy): Eukaryota > Viridiplantae > Streptophyta > Magnoliopsida > Asparagales > Orchidaceae > Papilionanthe > Papilionanthe hookeriana x Papilionanthe teres. The sequence goes on along the minus strand of CM040429.1, from coordinate 1,329,936 downwards.
AAATATAATAATGCTGGCCTTATTGTTTAATTTATCTAATTAATTTTGTTCTGATTTTGAAATACATACGTTCATCTCGAGAACTGATCAAATGGATTCCGGGACGGAGTTTGACGTGTCAAAACTATTCATGCAATTTTGAAATCCATACCACAAAATAAGATGGGTAGGATTATTAGACATTTGAACAATCACGTAATATTTCAATCTGTATTTAAAAAACTTTAAAATGCTAACCAAAAAACGAAAAAACATAAAGTGAATTAAATATATATACATATACATAAAAAGGGAGATGAGAGAGATTAACAGCACAAATGGATGACTTGAACCAAACACGAACCCCAAAAATGATGCTTTATATAAACTTCTTAAATTACAGCTGTCCTTTTTAATACATTTTTAAAATGCCAAACATATCTAATAATCTCGTCATAATACACAAGTCTACAAAAAGCATTACAACAACTACCGTCCAGAATAAACAAGCATTAAAAGAAATGGGATAATTACATGCATTGCATCCCAAACATTGCTATTTATAAAAATCTAAAGCCCATATATGATATTTTGAACTGCGAGCATATGTATTTCCGCACGCCACGATCAAGTATTGAAGCATTGATAAAAAATGAAAAATACGGGTTAGACTTTAACATTGATATTGATAATTCAGTGAGAATTTGAAAAATGGATGAACGGGGTGTTAGATTTTTAAATAGCAATGTTTTTGATGCGATGTATGTAATCTATCCTTCGAAAATATATGGCCTCCAAATACCCAATGAAGCCATTCTTGCACACACTCGCAGCATAAAAAGGAGCGCTGTTTAAAATCAAATGAGTAGGCAATGACTCGAAAACCCCAATCATGTTGTGCGCCTCGTGAAAATTACACTTCAGCAACTGTAGGAAGCAAAAAACTCCGAAAAAATTACAAATAAAATAGAAGGCATATCAGGTATAAAACTCGTAAATAAGCGCTGTCTGAAGATTTTTAGCCAACATCTACCGGAAGAAATAAGGCTCGGCCGAGTTCCACGCACTCCTTCCGTTCCTCACGATTCAAACCATCCGCACTTGTAAGAATAAGAATATCCCATCACCAATTATGCACTCTGCGAAATAAACTCTTCATTGCTGAGCGGTAATTTCTAGCGGATTTTTTTTTCCTCCTGCTTTGAGATATAACAAGAGTAGAAGAAATGGAAACAAGAATACCATTTTGATACTAACAACTGATCAACTTTTCCTCACCCGCATGGTCCACATCCGAAGATCCGACCATATTTTCTCATTTGGCTTTCTTTTGCACCGCCAACTTTTCCATTATTACTCACGCAGCAAGAGAAGGATGATCATGATCATCAAGAGAAGGCAGTTCCCCTTCTTCGGCCATTTCTTCCCGGATCCGATGATCAACATTTTAAGATTTTCAGATTTGAAATGTTTTGATTTCATGCTCGTACGCAAAGGATGGAGGGGCTTTGGCTTGACCATGTCTTATCATCCACACCGAGCTCAATTCCATTCTCAAGCTCCTTTCAATAAGATCATCATCATCCACAATCTCATTTTTCTTGTTTGTATCATTCGAAGTCTCCTCGTCTTTTTCAGACGGCCTTCACTTTGTCCTTATCAATCTTTGTGATAGTTTCCGAACTTGCCCTTATCTTCGGACGGCCGATCCTCATTAAGTAGCTTAGAAGAGCTAAGACCATCAGCAGTAGGTGTGTGGCTCCAACTCAGCCTCATGATTCGGATTATCTTTCCCATCACCATCCATATTATGGTCCCAAACACCACTTTTACTATCAACATTGGTCATTGCTTTGGCTGCGGGCGCTCCTGGAGCCAAAACGGTCACCGTCGGCATTAGATTCTTAATTTCTGATTGGCCTCGTTTGAGGGTTGGATGAAGCTCTTGCCATTTAAAGATATAGAGCTCTCAACGGCAGTTGAGGTTTTACCTGTGGGATATTTGGGTCCGCTTTAAAACTTCCATCGACTTCGTTATTACCATGAGATGGTTGGGCTAAGGTGCTCATAAAAGCTCCAACATTTGATTGCTGACATCTGTGAGTAACAAAATGAAATTTTATGTATATATCAAAGATTCAACGTTCACAGTCAAAAGGATTTGATGGTAGATTGACCTTGGTACATCGTGGTGTAACATCAAATTCTTGCCACCAGACTTTCTCTCCATCGGATGGAAGCTTCACCTTAGAAACTTGGCAGCAAGAAAGATGGCACCAGCAGAAACGTGTGGTGGGGCTTAGAATTGTAGGCACGGTGGGGGTCCGCAACCTTCATGATATGGTTAAATGAATAAACTAAAGGTAAAAATTAGGGTAGAGTTAACTATCCTGAACAAAAAGCTATCATACCCGTCATTGACAAAGTTCCATGCCACTTGAGCAAGAGCATTTTGCGCCACCTTAAACTTTTTAATTGCTTCGACAAGGGGTTTATAGGGATGGTACATATTTAGATCAAAACCCAGGGTAGCAAGAACAAGCCTTTCTCCCAATAAAATAAGCTCTTTACGTTGCTCGTATACTTCACGGAAAACAAAAGTGATGCAGCACTCAGCAAAAGCTTAGAAGGAGAAAAAAAAACAAAAGAAATAGTCCATATATTTTGCAAAAGAAAAAGACAAAATTAGGGAAGAAAAAATACTGCAATAATTAGATAGAAACAGAAACAAACTGAGGGGGATATAAGTGTGCAAGACAAGAGTACCATTTCATTTTTGGTGAGTATTCTAATTAGCAGCTCAAGGTACCTTCTGCTTGATTCTCGGACAGCAGAAGGATCCTTTTTATGAATGATTTCGTAGGAAGCAAGAATCACATCCTTCGGTGAAAATCAAGTGGAGTTTCTTCAACCTTTCCAGCAAGGAACATGCACACTGTTGCGATCAATGCACAACAAGTCAATCATTAAGCTTACAACAGTGAATGATCAAGTGCATAATCTGCTAAGAAAGCTCAAGTCAAAGAAGCAAAATAACTGTGCCATTCAAGTAAACATTTATGTGTTGGGAGAGTTTTACTGCTCCAGTTCAGCATCACTAAAATGGCGAAAGAGCTTAAAGCAATATTGAGTAGATGTGAAAATCATAAATGGGCTTTTAACGAGAAGCAAATAAAATACAAGGATATAATCGTACTTATATGCGGGAACATAGCTATTCAGTCACGGACATCTTTTTTTTTTTCTTTAAGCTGCCTCAGAACAAACCACGTATTATATATCAAAGGTTTCATTAGCAGAAACTTTCCATCACTTCTTACAGCAGAAGATGCGAAGAGCAAGGCATATGTAGGGGACAACCACCACCATATCCATCTACATTGCCAGACACAGCAGATGCAAGACTAATGCTCAATAATTTATTTGCAGTTTATATAAACTACATAGTCGGTAGGAGTTAGACTTATTTTGTATTCTATGTTTGCAAGCCCAGTCCCATCCATGCACCGGTCAACAAAACTTTTTAACAACTTTATCAAAAAAAAAAAAAAAAAAAGGCAATAACTAAAAATCTAGCAATAAAGAGCATATCATAGTGGAAAAAACACATGGTAGTCACAGATTATTTGGCTCAACTTAAAAGTGGAATGCCCTTAAAATATATTTGGAGAGGGCCGGGTCACTCTTTGCCACACAATCTTACTCCATATTGACCAATTAATTGGTAGCAATATCTTGAGGATTGATCACTCGCTTCCATTTGTGATAGAGGAGCTTATTTTGTACCCTTAAATTGCCTTAAGAAATAAGCATTGAGCTAAAGCTTAATATTGGGTTGGAATTTGGCTAACTTTGAAGAGAATCCTTCGACACAAGATTGAGTAGAGTAGTAAATAGAATGTTATAGCTAGAAGTAGTTTTGAGGATGAGCTGAAACCATTTGCAAATATGGTTAGTAGATTCATGACTACAACGACTTGAACAATTTAAGTTATGATCAAGAGCCACTAGAACTTGTTGTGGCAATAATGTTGGCATCAGCATTGCCCATAATCACGCCCAATATGACCACAAGGAAACAAAAAAGCTTATTGACATTTCATCAAAAGGAAACAATTGAAGATGGTACAAGCTACATTCCTTATATTTCCTCTTTAAGAACAAACAACTGACATTTTGTTTCTCAAACCATTTTCTGTTGATAGAACAGTGGGAAGGTTCTTATGAGAAGTTTATGTTTGTCCAAGCACAATAACATAATTACCTCTTCTGATCCTTATAACTAAAACAGCACACTTCCATTTGTGTTGGCTTTTTTTTATTAATTTTGTATAAAAATCTTAGCCTTCTTGATGAAAAAATTCAAGTGGAATTATTACATGTTTTTAATATGTTTTAAGTAGAATTAGAGGCCATCCTTTATTTAGAGAGTACATGTCATGTTCTATGATTTTGATGAACTTTATTCCTCGTGATTAGATATTTAAGAGTGTGTTCACCTAGCTATAGATCCCTAATCCCAAAAGCAACTTCCCCAAGATGTTCAAAAAATATGATGATTTCCTCTCATGGAATAACTACTTCACTCTCATCCTTGAGAGTGTGATGTAGAGCTGATTTTCCCATCATCAAGCAGACCATGTCCCATGGACTATACGACTTGCATTCTCCAAATCATTGTTGATGACATTTTTTTATTGATCTTTTGTTGTCATACTCATTTTGCGATTGTCTTACATTGTGATGGCCTCCTTATTTTATTAAATAGAATAATTACTTGAACACCTATATAATAAATTGAGAAAATGAATAAATATCCTTAATGAAGAGTTTTCTTGACCACTTTTCCTAACTAATTAACTACGGGGTTTGTGCTCACTAGTCCTTCCAAACAACAAAAAAACTACACAATAGCGAGAATATTGCTATCAATGATTCTTGGATCTTAGGTACTAAGTTGAAACACGATGCACCTGATTTTCTTGATGATTACCATCATCAAATAATTTTTCTCAATCTAGCAATATAAGCACAACCCAATTCTGAGCTCGAGCATACACTCTTTAGTCATTGTTCATTAGTTTGTTTATATTTATTTTGCACTGTGCAAGCAAATACTACACTATAAACATAAGGTAAGCAAGCGAACTAAAATTATTAATGTTGATGACAATGCTTTCACGAATATTTGGAAGTGGACAGGAGACTCACAAACTAGCAATCAACATGTTAACCTCGTTTTTGCTAAAGGTCAGATGTAATTTTGCTCGTCGAACAACTCTGATCGGACCGACAGATCTCATTCGCCGCATTGCGAGCGAATCGAACTTAGATTGGCCCGATCATTGACAAATTTGTCCAAATGACCCAAATGGCGAAATGGACCGCACAAGTATGCCCAGACGTCGATTTAAGCTGGAAATGACACCCATATTGTTAGGACTCCACGCACTGGCAATTGCACGCAAAGCGATGCAAAATGAAATTTTAGGGGAAAAAAGGAGAAAAATCATATTTAAAACCTAAAACTCACTCCTAAGCCCTCTCTCCCGAAATTAGGAAGCCCCCAACTCTCCCGATCGTGAACCCCAAACCCTAGCGCCGCGACTCCACCTCGGCTCTGGGCTCCGTCGTCGACACTCCTTGGCCGGCGATATTGCAGGCAAGCTCGTCGGTGCCCCTTACGCCGAACTCCCCGCTTCGTCTTGTTCGTCCAAAATCGCAAGCTCTCTCGTGCCCTATCCGAACCCCATTTCCTTCGCCCTCGCTCGAAGTCGCCGGTCAGCATGCCTCGCTGCCGATCGCACCAGACCGCCGCCTCCTCTCCAAGCATTGGTAGCCTCTTTCCCTCGGTATTGAAACTCCCCGACATTTTCCTCGGACTGTGCCCTAGTTAAGCAAAACAGCTCCCTTTCAGTGCGATTTCGTCGTGCCCTCCTCGCCGTGACCGCACTCTGACTGGCATCATGCCGGAAAGCCCCAACCTTCGGCCTCCTTCGATGTCGGCGACTAGCTTCGACCATTTATGTGCGCCGACATTTCTTCCTCCCTGCTGAAGCCCTCTCTTGCCCATACTTCCTCGACACCGGCTTCACTCTTGTCATCGAACTCCTTACTAACCCAGCGTTCTTCATTCGAAGCACTCACCGGCCAGCGCTCCTCACCGGTATTTTGGTTCAGTCGGCCTCAGCTCATCCTCGCCGGCTTCCGCCTGCCATGAGCCACTTCCTCCTGCTGTGAGCCTCCTCCACCTCGGCGACGTAGCTTCTCGGTCCGAGAGCTTCCTGCCGTGAGCTTCCACTAGCTCAACGGCGTGGCCTTTTAGTCCAAGAGCCTCCTTTCGCGAGCTTCCCCTACCTCAGCAGCGCAATTTTTTGGTCAAAGAGCTTCCTGCTGCAAGCTTCCTCACTTCGACGGAGCGGATTTTGGCCTCCTGCCGCGAGCTTCCTCACCATCGACGGAACTGCAGTGTGGAAATGCGTGGACGTCTTCCTCTCTTTCGATGAGCTTCTTCCTGAATTTTGTTGGACGTCCACAACCTTCGCAATGGTGAGATTCTCCTCCCTGAAATTTCGTTTCTAGCAAGCCCTAGGGTTTAGTTTCGCTAGGCGTGAGTTTGATCGCCCACACGGATTGTGTGCGCCGGCGTGAGCCAGCGCGACCTTATGCCTATGATGGATTGTTTGCTTTCCAAAAGCGAGCCTTTATGTTAGGGTTTTCCATGCGTGGCCCCTACCTCCATGGTAGGTACATCCTTTCAGGTCACTACCTACACAGTACACCCATTCGTGGGCTCCCGCATTCACGACACGCTCACTCTTTCAGGTCACTCCCTCCACGACATATCCATTCGTCGGGCCCCTGCCCCTTGGCATGCCTGTCCTTCTAGTCAATGTCTCCACGACACATCCACTTATCGGGCCCCTGCCTCTACGGCAGACCCATCTGTCATGTCATCACCTCTACGTCATACTCACCACTTCTATCACATGGTTGGCTACATTTGCATTTGCATATTTTCATTAATAGCGAGTCAAGCTAGATAGGAGAGTGACTCTTGTATCGGTTGCGATGCCTTAACGGCACACCCATTCGTCGGGCCTCTGCCCTTCGGCATGCTTGTCCTTCTAGTTAATGTCTCCACAACATGTTCACTTGTCGAGCCCCCGCCTCCACGACACTCATATGTCAGGTCATCACCTCCACGTCATACTCACCACTTCTGTCACATGATTGTCTGCATTTGCATACTTGCATGGAGAGTGAGTCAGGCTCAATAGGAGAGCGACTCTTGTTGTCGGTCGCGATTACTTAACGAGCATTGTTTATCGAGTTGATCCTGGTGAGCAATGTGAGTTCAATCATCGGGATTGACACAAGTATGATTGTGCTAAGGATTCAAGAGATCTAACTTATGCAACATTACATACTACGGATTCGCATTTAATGACCCTTTATTTTAAAACAACAAAAATAATAATAATAAATATATTTTTTTTATATTACTACATCCACCATAATTTTAAAATTACGCATGTAGCAAAGTAGACCGTATATAAGGCCAGCCTTTTAAATTCCTTAGATCATCAAAGCGGGGCCGGTAAGGCGACCCCACCAAAGCTATACTTTACCCGGAGACTTGACCCTGTACACTTAGATGCTGGTTAGTACACTATTTCGTTACATGGTTTGCTAAGCTAGGGTTTAGGATGCTAGGTAGTCTTTTTTAACGCATCCGACTATTGTTCCGTGACGTGTTTTCTTGCTCTTGCGCTTGAGCGATTTTGATATAAGTGTAAGTTTTAACTCAATTTCCATTGAGCTTGAGCGATTTTGATACTATTGTACAGATGAGAAGCACAAGCATGAATGCAAAGAAGATTCAAGACAACTAATCCTGAAAGGAACCTGGTAGATACTACAAGAAAAGCCCAATGTTCATAGAGTAATTATTAGTCGCAAAATTTGGCCTAGCATGTAACAACTGCCTTAAGAAAAAAAAGGTGGATCAAGGAAGTTAGGGAGGTTCAGGGGTTCTTCCAATCAAGGAAGTTGCTTTTCACGAAAATGTCGGATTGGGAACATATTGCTAGTATGTTGATTTACATGTTTTTCTTTTCCACAAAATCGCTCAAGCTCAATGGGAAATGAGTTAAAACCTACACTTCTATAAGCATATGGTTCCCTTCAAATTGAATCGCTTGAAATAGCAAGCTAACTTATCTGGAATCGTTATATTTCAAACCAATTGTTCCATTTTATGAAAATAATTGCAGTGTTGTTACAGCGTGTATTATAGAGCAAACGACAAATTTCAAACATAATTGAATGTGCTTAATTATAAACATAAAAATCATGATTACAGGTATTTTTTCAGGTGAAATTAAAGATAATTAATGCCAAAATAATCAATTATACTGTATTATTTGCCATCTTTGCTATTGAAAACGACTGTCTGAATTTCAATTTGATGAACATTTGGGAATTTGATAGCCAAAAGGATAATACCAAGTTATTCAAGCAATTCACCATATTAATGAAGCTCAAATTCACTTGAATAACTCCGGGCAATTAAAGGCATAAAAAGCATGCCGAAGTTGGAAATTTTATAAGAGGTTGAAATCATGCCGCAAAAATAACATATAAAATGAGGTTAATTGAGAGACCGCTTAAGCTAAAATTTTGGAAATTTTCTCTTTCTGTTTAAAATAAGACTGAATAATTATAAACAAAAAGAACATCAACTTGAATGAAATACCAACCCTCCTGTCATTTTTTGTGTGGGATTGGCGAAGAAAAAAACGATGACAAAATACTATGGCAGTTGCTATTGTCACCTGCGGCCTGCAAAAAAAAAGAAGTCAGCAGCTCAGGAAATCATTAAAGACATGCAATTACCCACAACATCAACAACATTGCCAAAATTCTGATTATAATATGCCCATAATACAAATCTGTATCTTAAATACATGAAAAATAATACATATATTCATGCTTTATACATTGTCCTAGCAAGGCTTGAATATACTTAGGCAGCCAAGCTAGGACACTAGATGGTCATCAGCCTATTCAGTCTCTTCCAGAATTTTTTTCAAGCAAATTACCTATAAAACTAATATTATGTCAGCTATCAGTTGAGTACTCATGAATTTCTTTGAAGTGCGACTTACCCCGTGTAAAAAGCAGTACTTTCAACGTACACAAATTTCAGCTGCTCTTCTGGCCAGCCACAGTAATTATGATGCATTGTTTATGGTTCCATCTTCTTGTTACCAGTTTTTTTTGTCATGCTTACACTTAATGAAATATATACCCAATTAAATACCAGGTGTCTTCCGTTCAAATTATTTCATTAATGTAACATTTTCACATGCCTGCCTTATTTAGAATTTAGCTGTTGGAAGATTTTGCAAGGTCTTATTGAAAGAGGCCGTCATGTTAATTCAACAATGACAGATGACGCATTTTTTTAGTTGATTCCACTTCAAGGTCAGTTAGGATCTTTGTTGGCTACAAAAACAATTCCATCACCCACTTGCAAAATTAGATGATAACGACAAAGTAGTAGCATAGTATCGCATATGTTAGGCTCAAAACTCACTGAACAAATTGATGATCACTCAAACTTTACTTGATTCAAGAAGTGGATTGTGTTGACATGTCAAGCAGGTCAAAATTGTGCCAGAAATATTACCAATTTGGCTGACTCGTCACATGAGAGAAATTCAAAAAAAATTATTTATGCATGAGTTAAACACGAAGCTGTAGAGGGCAAAAGCAACAAAAAGTTGCAAGGGATTAAATACATAATCAACTTTAATTCCTTTTTTTTTTAATTTATCTAAGATGTACCCACTAAAGTTTAGTCTTTATCGCACAAATAGATAAATTATTTGTGAATTTCTCTCGTGGCCATTCAGCCAAATTCAAATTTTTTGCATAATTTTGGCGTTCTTGACATGTGGACACAATCCAATTCATGAAGCAGAGAACATTTTAGTGATCATGGATTTGAGTGGTGAGTCTGAGCTGAACCTATGTGCTACTAAGCACTGCCTTTGTTGACATCATCTAATTCGACTATGGGTAAAGGAATTGTTTTTGTGGAATCGGACAAACACATAATCAGCTTTATTTCCTTTTTAGTTTATCTAATACGTCTATACGGACATAAATGTTTATATGCATATAAATATCAATAATAATGACAACCCACTTCTCCCTCTCATTTACTCTCTACAACTTCATCTCTAAATCCTCACTCTCTCACTAACAGCAGTCACAAAATCTCCTGTTCTCAGCCAAATGCTCGACTTGGTCTCTACCATATCTTTCTTAAGGAGTCCCTAGTCCAAGAAACCATCATGCTTTCCCTTTGTTCTTTTTCCCAACCACCCCTACCTCATTTCTTGACAACCCCATCAAAGAGGAGCATGGAAATCACAAGAAGAGGAGGTTGCAAGTTTTGTGGATTTATGTTAAATACATCAACTAATGGATGCATTCCTCATATATTAGGATCAAAATTATCAGATGGGTGTGGGTGAATGTTGTAGTTCTTGGTGGTAAATGGCCACAGAAACAATCGAGAAGGTTGTCAACGTAGATGTCGATTTTTATGTAAATACAGGCTTCAATGTTTAGGGTAAGCACAAATCAAGAGAAGCATGAGCATGGTTTATTTAATATTAAATTAATATAGAGTGCATGTGTTGAAAGGCCATTGAATGAGTAGGGATCGGGAATCAAATGTCATAATGGGAAACCTAGGATGATAAAAAGATAAGAGAATGAATGGAGAGACGGGAAAGTTGAAGAGGAAGAAGATAGAATAGAAAGGAAACTGAAAATAAATGGCATTCCATATATTTCTTCAAAATACAAAACAAGGCTCCCCTATTATAATAAGAGGATACATATAAGATCAAATTTAAAAGCAAACGTAAACTTAAACAAATAACATAAAATTATACATAAGGATAATTAAACATAATAATCAACTAATAAATCTTTAAAAAATCATAATGTAAATGAAAATAAATCCCAACTTAATTTATTATGTTGAAACAACCTTGTTTATGCTATTTGAAAACATCTTTGTCTATATAGGCCAGACTTCTTAAATACATAAAAAGTTTCAAAAATAGAAGCAACTAATAAAAAGATAATTAGCATAGCAAATAACTTTACAAAGATAATATGCATTAAATATATTTTAAGGGACGTGATATTATATGGCTGATAACTTCCCAAAGCATAAAAAAAAAAACTCAACTCATCCTAGGGTTGTAAATGACCAATGCACTTGATACGCAACTCGAACTCAGCTCGATTAGTACTCAATCATGTTTGCTCATATTAGTAAATAAACAAGCTTGAACATTTTTTTAAAACTCGAAGATTAAGTGAACCAAATTTGAGCATAGTCCAACTCATTTATTAATGTTCACGAACAAACTCATTTGTTTTTCAAAAAGTAACTCATTAAAATGTTCTATACTTAATGATACATTATCGAAATAAAATTGATTAACTAGAATTTATTTAATTATACATTTAAGAGCAAAATATTGCTACATGAATCCTTTTTCTCCATTTGTCTTATTGAGGAATTTAAGACCAATATGCATATAAATTTAATGCAGTTCTTAATTTTTTATTTCAATGATATAGTTTGTTAGTACTTCTTTATGTTATTTCATTACAAGAATGATTATTTACAACTAATATTACTTGGAAAACTAGTTAAATGCTAATTTAAAAATTATTCAATTGCTGGCTTATTTATATTTGTAGAATATTTTGCTAATAACTTTATATAAAAATTAAGTACCTGCTCTAATTTTTTGCTTGCTTATTAGCTTTATATGAAAAATCAACTATAAATCTTTTTTTTTGTTCAATTAATATAAACAAGCCAAGTGTGAACATTAAAAAGTATAACCAAGTATGAACATGCTACGAAAGCCCGGTCAAACTCGAACCAAATATGAACAATTTATGATTTAATCAAGCGAAGTCCAATACATGACACACTCAACTCGGCTCAACTCAATTACAACCCTACTCATCCCTACTCAAGCCTTTTTCTAACTGTATGTTTTCTAATGCTTTCCCATTAGACTTAGTAAATCATATTGTTGCCACTACATAAGCTTCTCCCCATCATGCTACATAATGAATTAATAAAAGGTACAAAAAATGCCTTCACTTGGCCTAGAAAATCTATCCCAAGAACCAACTTGAAGTCATCCATTAGTAACACAAACAAGTCCAAGAACACACCCATGCACCACGAGTGGTTTTCAATCCTATGGTTGCACCTTGAATTGGTTTGGCCACAGTAAAATAATGTGCTTATGTCCTTCCAGTTGATTGTGGCGTACACAAAGAAAAGTCCTCTGGCTAAAATTATCACAACAGTCGCTAAAGAGATAATGAACTAGCTTGAGTAACCTCTTTGTTACTTCCAAATACTTGCTCTTCAAGTTTGGCAGTCAATTCATTGAGAGCCTTCGTCTTTAGACAACTCGTGTTCAATGAGGGCCACCACGCCAGAAGCGTCTCTTTTAAGTTTTGATCGATCAAAATTTTCTTTTTGCTTGCCTTTATCCCTTGGGTTAGAAACTTCAATTATGATTTTGGTTTTCTTCCTTTTGAAACCTCTACATTCTCTCCCCCATATTTTACATTGTTGCATTTGTTTTCTCTAAATTTGGATCTCATTTTAGCTTGAATGATAAATTAGGCTTTCAGTAGTCGCAAAAACAAAAAAGTTACCCTGCGTCTAACAATGCCTTACTCCATCTTAGACAGTGGTAGGCCATCTATGAAGTAAAAGTTTTTAACGGACATATAGGGAATCTTAAATACAAACTTAGTGAGGTCCTTCACATAATATCAAATACTCCTCAATTGCTTAAATTTTCGTAAACGGCCATGCACCTCCTCTTCAGTATTCTATGAACAAAATTCCATTTCAAGCTCAATCTTAGAGGCATCAAACATAATAATAGAGCATATACCTCTATTGATATATTCTTGCCATTGACACCACTAAAGCATGACAGTGTCGGTAAGATATAGAATTGTATTATTTATTTTGGCCCCATCATCTAAAATACCACAATATAAATATATTTCTTTAATCAACGTAAGTTGTCTACCTCCTGAGCATTCCTAGTACCAGCAAAGCTCTTAGGATTTGGAATGTCAGGTAGTCAAGTATCCATCATAAGAGTAGTTCGACCATTAAGGATTGCGTTCTTACACAAAGCTAAACCACACGTGCTTTCCTCTGATTAAGCAAGTTCCCTATCATACGTGTCTCGCAACCCTGCCACCTCCACCATAAACTCATCCTAAATAGCATGTAAATCTACTAAGTCAAACTTTCCAAACTTGGCCAAGGCTTCACACACCTCGTCATGGATTTTTGCTAAGTCAACATCTAAGCCTTCCACTCTTTGGTCTATTCCTCCATGTGTGCACCCAAATTAGTCATGCTTTCCTCAACTAAAATCAAGAATACCTGGAACCTGGATACTATGTCCTTGGACTTTCCCCATGCCTTGGGTATGATAGACTCCATTTGTTTATCGTGACGATGTCTCAATGATGCAAGGACTCTATGTAGGTGGTTTCTGACCCAACCATTTGATCCTTCGATTTTTTTTGTCATCACCAAACCGTCTCTAATACCGGTTCTCACGCCCTTACTCTTTTAGTAAGTAAATGGGTGGCTTTTCAAGCACTAAGAAAGCCTAATTTCACACACACTTGTCAATAACAACAAAAACACAAGTCTTTATCCCACAAAGTGGGAAATTTCACCCACACCTGTAAAGGCCAAAAAAGTAGTAAGCAGGAGAGTTGAAAGGATGCTTTTATTGCTGTGAAGAAAAAAAAGCTTAAAAAACATGAATGGATAGAAATGGGGGGAGATTCTCTCTATTTATTGGCAAGGAGACCCCTCCAAAAACATTCTAAGCTTCTTTATAACATTTACTTATTCTAGAATTCTCTAGAGATATCAAACAATCCATAAACATCTAGAGTTTTCTGAATATAGAATCTATCTCTAATATTATTAAGCATTCCAATGTTCTTCGTAATTCTATAAAATTATTTAGAACATCTAAAGATATGATAATATGGCTCACATTAAAGTCCATACAGCGCAAGGCTTATGACAAAATTGCTCGAAAAGTGTTGAGGTACCTCAAATTACATTATTTTAAACAATGAATATATGTAATAATAAGAGAATATCTTAATAATTGAAAAGTAAATTTATTAAATAATAATTAAATAGACAATGTTTTATGAAACCCAGGTGTCAGCAATGTGAAAAATTCACTTCCAGCTAAGATGCTGTGGCAAAGGTAATAGAAAATAGATTAATGGTAAAACTAAAAAGGTTCAAATGCGAAAAATTTATACTCAAAATACATAACAGTGGAACATGTTCAAGATAGGAAGTGAAAAAAAATACAATATTTTGACCATGCAAGATTTGGTACAAAATGCAACAATAAAAAGATTGATTGATGAGCCAGGATAGCAAGTAAAGCAGATGTATCAAAGGAAACAAATCCAAAAGTTCTACAAAAAAATTATGCAAATAATGTTCCAACTCATGCGATTTTCAAAGGAATGAATAGAGAAGAACAGAGAAAATCAATCCTAAATGGTTAGAATAAAACTAATGATAGTAATGATAATGCTAGAAAATACTTCATCAGATTTCAATATGAAGGTGCATACGGCATTGATGCAACAATATCTGAGGCTCTGTTTGGCGCAGCTGCCAGGCTGCGGCGCGGCACCGCCGCAAAAAACCAGCGTTTGGGGGCAGCGGTGCGCATGCGGTGGGCTGGATATACCCCGAATGCGGAACACGATAAACAACTCGTGGCCTTGCTTCCTCTCTCAGCCTTTTACCCGATTACCCTACGCCCCGATTCTCATTTCTTCTTCTCCCATAAAAAAGACGAACCGCGATCTGCTCCCCTTGCCTCCTCTTCTCCAGCGCATCTCACGCAACCAAGCCACTTCCTCCTCTCTTCTCACGAGTTCCTCTCGTGTCTTCCTTCTCTTCGCACTGGTAAGGTTTTTTTTTCTATTTTCTTCGACATGGAATAGAGGCGATTCATTGTACTTCAAAGATTGATAAGGAAATTTTGGGTGTTCATTTATCTTTTATTTTGTGCGAGCGTGGGTTTTCCTTAGAAAACCAGCTGTTTTGTTTATAACCAGGGTTCGACCCTCCCTGGGAGTGTTTGTGGCATATTAGCTGCTGTCCTAAACTATTCCTGTCGCTAACTGTGGCAGTATTCGGTTCCAGGAGGAATACTGCTAAGCGATCAGTTGTTTCTCCTTGTTGTGTCGCAGCCACTTTGTTATTCCCAATACATTCATTCTAATAGTTGGGTTACAGCAATAGGAATCTCTTTACAAGGAGAACGAAAGATATGATGCAGCACAACCAACTTAAGACACTTTATTGCTGTAATAACATCACCATACTTTAATGCCTTAATTTTGATATTCATGTGGGAAATTAAAATTGGACGTAGATTGGGTTGCTTTATTTATAAAAAACAAAAATATTTGGGTTTTTTTGATATTTCCCAAACAAATAACTAGTAATGTTTATTGACGTTGCACCAAGTTGGAGTTCTTTGTGCTGTCAATGTCTATTGACGTTCTTGATGATTGCCCCTTGCACCAAGTTGGAGTTCTTTGTCCTGTCAATGTCTATTGACGTTCTTGATGATTGCCCCCTTTATTTATTTTCCTGTTATCGGTATAGAGATGGTTATGAGAGGAATTCTTGGTTGTTTCAATTCTTTTGTTAGCATGAAATTTTAAAATGAAGGGAGAGCATGTCTTATGAGTTTCGAATGCTTCCTCACGAGTATTGGTAAAGGTTGGTTGAAATATGGTAGTTCATCCAGAAAGGAAATGAAAATTACAGGACTCGTCAGTTTAACTTCTCCAAGGTGATGGAGAAGCTATGATGGCTTGGGGACCTGCTGCGGATTTACTAAATTCTGCTTGAGTTGAAATAAAGGGGTTTCACAATGTTTGAATGCTTGCTTGTAAATGTTTCTGTATAGGATGGTTAAAATTGCTGCACCTGTAACCTACCATTTCCAAACAGTCTTTCATTAAACTCATTAAATTAGGGGATTGTTGAGAAGAACAAATTTCCATAGGAGTGACATCTATAGCAATGATAGCATGAGAGGGTTCTGCCTTTTTTGTTGTGTCTAGAAGCCTTCTGGCAATAGACTTGCCCCCACAAGACTGTTTTCCACTGCCTTTGTTCCAATATTAGGTTCTCCAGCGGACTGAACCTCTGAAAGAGAGAGACAGACATGACTTAACCAATAGCATCATTATTTGTATTTTTATTAGGTTTTTTTCTTTTTCTTAACACTTTTGGTACTCACTGCTAAGTGATTGATGTATCTAAACTTTTATCATGTTTTGAAATGAATCTCCGCTTCTGAAATATCAAATATATTGGCGTTGACCTCATTTTTAGTGATGTCTTGACTTCTTTCTCTTGGACCCTAGGATCTAGCTTTAGAAGTTCTTTACTGACCATCCTAGTGGACTAGTAATGGAGCCCACATTCCATAGAACTTGCGCCACTTCTTGACTCATTTTTGTGAGACCTCACATGAGTAGTCCCAAGCACTTGACTCTTTGTTGCAAAGGCTAAGGACTAACATGTAGAGGGCCTCTGTCTTCTTCTTCTCCGGATTTGATTCTCCTCTTCTCTGCACCACAAGCCCACTCTCCCAGCCGAAAGCCTCGCTCGCTTCTCCTCTCCGCACAAGAACGCTCACCCAGAAGCCCCCAGTCGAATTCCGTCCCGCATTCGGCCCACTCCTTCTTCCTCTCCTGTTCGAGACTCTTCCACAAGCCTCCTTCTCACCCAGAAATTTTGTGCACCGCAAGCCCGCTCTCCCGGTCGAAAGCCTCGCTCGCTTCTCCGCTCCGCACAGGGACGCTCGCCCAGAAGTTTTCTGCACCGAAACCCTCACCTTCTCTCGCGCGTCCGCACCTTCGCCCGCTCTCCCTCTCGCACTACCCGAAGCCTGCTCCTCGTGCGCGACAAAGCACCCGCTCCTTCATCTGCGCAAGAAACCCTCACTGCCTGCTCCTCTCTCTCGCGCGGCTTCCCCCCCCCCCCCATTCGACCTCTATCTTCCTCACGCTCGACACAGAATCCCTTCCTCGCCTCTCCTTTGCACCGAACCGAAGCCCTCACACCATCCTCTCGAAACCAAACCACCTGACGCCGAAGCTCCTCCGACATCGGCTGCTGCAGTCCTAAGGTAAGTTTGTGTCCCTTATTGGTAAGTCTTGTCTGGAAGCTCTTTTCTACAGCTGGTCAAAGGCCAACTTGAGGCTCTGTTATGGATTCCTTTTCTGCTTTAGAGTTCGATTCTTGGATGTTGCTCAGCTTTCAGCCATTTCGGTATTTTGTTATGCTTTCGATTATTTTGCAGATGATTACATGTATGGCATTCGAAAATTTGCTACTTATTTGGTCGTCCGATTTTCTTATCTGGTTGTGTAGTATTCTTGCTTGGAGGATTTACATATATATATACCACTCAATCCTTACATATCCAGCAACTAAATTTAAATCCTGTGTTGTCACAAGATGTTACAATTCATGCCAAAAAGATATTCTGATGGTTATTTAGTTTTCATTCTTGATATTTTCTTTTTTTGACTTCTGGAATTTACATACATGCCACGTGACTCTTATACATGTACGTACTTAACACCTATGCATTTGCTAGAGTAGAGAACTTTGATGCTCATAAAAAGAGATAATGTTCATTGTTGGTTTAATTAAAAGTTTTATGGATCTTCCCTGACAGTAAAGATCATCATTAGTGTTATGAATTCCAACTTGTATGAGAGTTATTGAATGAATATTTTAAAATGGTGACATTCGAAACTGGATTTATTAGTTGCGAACTGCTATTAAACTTCCATTCGCATGAGTTTGGCATAATTTGATTGATGTTTATTTAATGGAATTACATACCTACCACCCAATATTCCAATAATTTTGGAGTCATTGTGTGTGCCGATTTGGGTTGGTTTTAGGACTAATTTATGACAGTTTTAAGTGCTTTTTTTTTTGTACTGATGTGTGATCTTTGTACGTGTTTTTTTGGAAGAAATTCTTGGGTGGTTCTCTTGGCTAATTGCCTGATGTTTGGAGCATTTAAATTTATTGTTTTGGGCTTCCAAAAGTGCAGTTTGAGCCTTTTAAAATTGCTGTTTTGAGGGCTTGAAAGTGCTGTTTGGTGCTTGAGATTGTTGTAGAAGTGTTGTCTGAGGTTTAGAAGTGCAGTGACAGTCGTTTGGGAGCTTTTAATAGCTGTAGGTGGCTGTTTGGGAGCTGTTAATTACTATAGGTGGCTGCTTGGGAGCTGTTAATTGCTGTGAGAGCTGTTTGGGAGCGGTTAATTGTTGTAGGAAGCATCGAAACTGCTGTTCGGAGGTTTAGAAGCGTTGTAGGAAGTGTAGAAGTGTTGTTTACTACTGTTCGAAGGTTTAGAAGTGTCGTAGGAAGCATCGAAAGAGCTGTTTGGAGTTGCAAATCACTGTAGGATGCCGTAGGAAGCATCGGAATTGTTGTTTGGAGTTGCAAATCACTGTAGGATGATATCGGAAGTATCGGAGCCGCTGCCCGAAGTCGTTGGAGGCATTAGGATCGCGATTTAGGCCCGGTTCACTTGCATTTTTCCCACCTTTTGAGTTTTGTTAGTTTTCGAAGTAGGTCGGCCTCTTTCGTTCTCGTCTTATCTTTATTATTATGTCATTTTATTACTGTTTAAAACGGTTAGGTCAAAAAACATGGAATTTCCGATTTAATTGGGAAACATTTAAGAGATATTTGAAGTCCAGTTAGAAAACACTTAAGTGAATGTAGAACACCTTAAATCACTCCAGTTACGAGTGACAGTGTAGGCTCCCTGGATTAGGTGCCCACCTTAGGTGAAGCCCTTTTACCTAACCCACAGTGTAGGCTCTCTGGATTTTAGGTGCACACCTTAGGTGAAACCCCTTTACCTAACCCGCAGTGTAAGCTCCCTGGATCTTAGGTGCACACCTTAGGTGAAGCCCCCCTTTACCTAACACACAGCGTAGGCTCCCTGGATTTTAAATGTACACCTTAGGTGAGAGTTCACCCACTTAATCTTCATTGTAGGCTTCCTATACCTCAGGAGCATACCCCAGGTGAGAGCTCATTCACACAATCTTCGAATGCACAGTGAAACTAGATACCTGATCCTAATTCACTAACTAATTAAGACATTAGGCACGGGGACGCACCGAGACATGGTTCACACTTCCCTAATTAAATCAATTGTGAAATTCCCCAAAATGACTTAACAAATAATGAAACTCATTGCACCGGGATTTGAGTTTGAACATTACACTCAAATCCTCCTGGCAATTGGGGATATTTTTTTTTGCCACGTATGGATCATCGGACCGGTGTAAGTCTGAGGTCTAGGTGGCGAGGGTGATGATAATAATACTAATGTGCACTAAACGAGGGATACAATGTGGGAATTTCTAAGAATAGCATCTTCTACCTCAAAGACCTTTGATAAAGGAGAGGAAAGGATCGATGATGTTATTCGCCGATTCTTGGTGAGATCGTTTCCCCCGATGATCTTAGGTCGTCAGTAGTCCTAGCACGATTAGAGTGACTAGCCTGTGGACTCTATTACTTTACAAAGTACTTACAAAAATTAAAAAAAAAATCTCTTTTGCCTGTTAACAAAATTTCTGCATAAAAGCTTTAACAACTTTTGCATGAAAATCAAAGAATACTTCTTGTAAAACTTATAAAGGTCTCTGGTTAGTCACTTGGATTGAGGTTAAGGACTGTCCTTCGTAAATCGTCATGCTGGTAACTCTTGTCTAAGGTCGGGTAGCACGCAGCCCAGCTCTGAGGTCCTACCTTTACTGACGTCTTACACGCAGTTTCGATTTTTCATACGTGACTACAAGTTTTACTTGTAATTTCTACGTGTCGTTTTTTCTGACTTCCGTGTTGAGTTTTCTCGTTTTACTTAATTTTCCAACAAGTTTATTTATTTTCTGTGAATCATATTATGCTTGCAATACAAATCAGACAGTAGTAACAGAAGCTCAGGTACGCTTTTATAGTTTATTTACAGCATTTTACTTTACTGCAATTTACTTTTCAAGCACCTGTTATTTACTTGCAATTTATTTACTCTGCATACAAAACAAAACAAAACTTTGACACCAAAACATTGGAACACATTTGATAAAATCATTTGAACCTTAGACATTAGAGCTACTACTTCAGAGAAGAGCTTAGAGCCGACTCGTCAAACGATATATGATGAACTTGGATCGAGCAGTAAGAGGATCTTCTTCAAGAAACTCTCCCTTAGTTTGAATTACAACCTATAAGACTTCGATGTTCACTTCTACTTAGATTTTGTCAGAAACTGTGTTGCGCAGCGTAAGTCCTAACTCGCTTTAGGTTCAGATGTTGTCTTACGGTGCGACGTAAACCCTCTTATCTCTGCGGGCTACTTGCATAATCAGTTATTATGCAAGTGTAAATCTCAAATAATAAAATCGATAGGATTGAAATACTTAATAAGCATTTCTCTAAAACACAGCCACACAGTAGGATAGTTGGGAAGTTACTGGGGTTTGCCTCAGATCTGTGACATCTCTTACTTTTTCCTTCATTTGGATCCTGGAAATAATTGTTCCCATTTGAGCCTCTCACTTACTTTTCAACGTCATACCGCAAAAACCTAAACCCTTAAATTCTTGAAGACGGAACCACCGATCACTATCGAGAGTTTTCTCAAGTGACATCGGTCATTCGAGATGAAATTAACTATAGGGGCTTGTCTATATAGGGAACTTGGAACCCTGGCAAAATAAACTCTACCTAATATTTATATCAAGTATGGGAACTTATCGGTCACATATAGAAGGTTCGCAGATCAAACGGATGTAACAAATATCTTAGTTCGTATGATTGGGTCCACCTCTACGGGATACACTCATCTTTCGAGAAGGTGTATTATTTGTAGTATCGGGCATTATTATGCAAACTATTTGGTAAATGAGATCCAGGTCTCAACTTTTAAACTTAAAATACATTATTTTCAAAATTATTTTTCAAAAATTATACACCTTTATATACTAAATTAAATCATCCATTCATTACTTTTCGCAAAAGCTGGCCGATAATTGGTGTCACAGTTTTGTTACAAACAAATTTACTAAACAGGAGCAGAATGATCGTTTTTTCCGAAACATTTGCTACTCAGTTGTTTACATAATTGCAACAAACATACTGATTAGATTTCATGACGAACATTCGTAGGCGTAGTTGCATTTAAAAACTGTCATACACCATGCAGATCATGAATCACATGTTAATAAATTTGTTTTGGAAACTCAAACATTTCAAATGCAAGCATGTTTGAATCACTTCAACCATTTCTAGAAGTGCCTTTTGGCCAAAACCAAAAGAAAGGTAAGAATAAGCAAAGACGGCTAATTTTACATATTTAATGAATCAAACAATTCATATGCACATTAAAATTTAATAGAAAAAAAAATTAAAACATCGGAGAAAAAACTAAAATTCAAGTGTTTAAAAGAGATTTTAAATGATCAATTTTTACACAAGTGGAAAGCAAATTCCTCATCGCTATCGCAATAAAAGGACGATTTTGAGTAGTTCTGTAACAAACGGACGATCAGTTTCCACCGCAATCGTTTCTAGAGACGATGTAGACTACGAATCGAAAAGCTACAGCTGCACCAAACTGACTATGAATCACAACATGTTACTAAATTTGTTTTGGAAACTCAAACTTTTCAAATGCAAGCATGTTTGAATCACTTCAACCATTTCAGAAGTGCCTTTTGGCCAAAACCAAAAGAAAGGTAAGAAAACTATGTCACAAAAAAGCAAAGACGGCTAAATTTTACATATTTAATGAATCAAACAATACATATGCACATTAAAATTTAATAGAAAAATAAATAAAAATATCGGAGAAAAAATTAAAATTCAAGTGTTTAAATGATCAATTTTTACACAAGTGGGAAGCAAATTCCTCATCTCCATCACAATAAAAGGACGATTTTGAGCACTTCTATCATTTACTATGTAAGAATGTCAAACATACCGAGTGATTTAACCTTAAAAAAAACTATTAGCATGAGATTGAAAATAGCTATTAGCATGAGATTGAAAATAGAAGGTACTTCAGAAAAGATGTGCTTCTTCAATGTTCCATTATCTACTAAAAGACAAGGTTTTTAATTTTAGGATTTTGATAACTCTACTGAATGTTTATGTAAACAATAAAGCATTTAGTATACACTATAGTTTATTACAGGGATTACATCATCAAAGATTTCCATATTGGATTTAGGGCCTGTTTGGGACAACTTAAAAGAGCGGCGACGTTTTCAAAAATGTCGTTTACCCGTTTGGATTGCACGTTTGAACTGCTTATTTGAAAACCGCATTTTAATTTTGTATTACACACGGCCCGAGGGAGGACCCTCACGGTTCGCTTTTCTTTTTCGCGTTTTCGGATCCAATTACTCTCGTGCCCTCATCACATCAGTTTCTTCTTCGGCATTTCCAAACCAGTGATCGTCCCCCATGCCATCACCAACCCTCTCGACTCTCTTCTTCCCTTCCTCTCTTCCATCGTCTCTGCTCCACTTAACCTTGATATGTGTCATGGCAGACTGGTTTGTTGGCCCAATCATGGATAAGATCAACAACGCTTGCTCTGATTACCTGCAAGATCAATATAGATGGCAGACGGGCATGAAGGACGAGCTTGAAAGGCTGCGAGAGAACCACCCCAAGGTCCAAGCTGTCGTCTCTGCTTACACGGGAGCACAGATCAGAGATCGCAACCCCGCTCTCAACAGATGGATATGGCAGCTATGAGATGCCATCAATGAGGCAGATGATGTTTTGGATGACATTGAGTACAAGAAGTTTCAAATTTCTCGCGTTCCAATGTGTGTTTTTTAAAGAAAGTTGGCAAACGTACTCTCAGAATGGATTCCAATTTGAAGAAGTTGGAGGCTGTTGTGAAGAAACTTGATAAAGTTTCAACTGAGGTCAGTACTTTCCTTCATCGCATCGAAAACGCAAAGCAGGAGCAGCAGGAGCTAGAACTTCAGTTGTGCAAAGCTCGTGAAACAAGATCCTTGCCTAAAACTAATCTCATCGATCAAGGCAAGGATGAGGATTCTGTTATGCAATGGTTGAGGAAGCCAACAAATGAAGATCCAACTCATATTACTAGCTCTACTTTGTACAAAAACATTTTTTTTTAATCTATAGTGGGTCATGGTGGCATGGGCAAGACAGCTCTCTTGCAAAACATCTATGAAGATTTGAAAGAAGAATTTGACATGAAAATGGGTTTGTGTTTCCAACGACTTTGATGCAAAAAAGATTATTGCCGATATGTTGGGATTTCTTAACAAGGAGAGGCCTCGTTCGGAGTCACTCGCTTCCTCTCAAGAGAATCTTAAAGCTGTCATGCACCCGTTCGGAGTTCTTGCTTGTTTTGGATGACATTTGGGAGGAAGGTATGAGCAAATGGGAGAATGTACTTTGCCCTCTAGTTTACGAAGGTTTGGAAAGCAAAATTTTGTTGACTACACAGATGGATACAGTTGCATCGGTGATTGCAAATGTGAATGGTAAGGATAAAGAAATTTATCCATTAAAGGGCTTGAAGGAGATGTTTCTTTGAAGCTACTCAACACCCATGCATTTGCTGGTTTAGAGAACCTTGGTGCTCATAAAAATTTAGCAAACATTGTTAGTTCCATAATTAAAAAGCTTTCAGGCTCTCCATTGGCTACAAAAGTCATTGGTGGTGTTCTCAATTCTACTGAAGGAGAGACTTTGGAAGATATTGGAGATATTGGAGGAAGGTATTTTGATGTTTTGGTCAGAAAATCTTTCTTTGATGAGTTTTAGTATGATGATAGAATATACTATAGAAATGATAAGGGAAAATACTATAAAATGCATGATTTATTACATGATTTGGCACAGTCTATTTCTTCATAGGAATGTTTTGGATTTGTGGGAAATGATGTTTTATCTTTTAAAGTTCTTAAAAATGTTTGACACTTATTTGTTAAAATTGAAAATTCAAAAGGGTTGGGAATGAGCAAAGATGTTAAGAATCTACATTCACTTTTTCTTACCGGTGCACGATCTATTCAATGTTCTACTTAAATACTTACTGAAATTTTTGAAGCATCGAGAATGATTCGTTTGTTGTTAATAGACTCTCCATTCCAGGAAAAGATTTCTGAGGCTATTAAAAATTTGAGAAATTTTCGATACTTGAATCTTATTGTAAGTGTCACTAAGATGCCAAGATCTCAAAGCAATATTTATCATTTGCAGTTCATAATTTGAAAATCTTAAATCATACAAAAAATCTAAAGAGTTTGTCATTTTTTCATACAAGGGTGTAAGTTCTGCAAATGGATGTACATTAGTTGTTATTTTCTTTATACATAATGTATATTTTGTCCTATAAGTATTATTATATACAATTAAATGATTTTTGGATAATAAATATGAGTTGTATTCCTTTTATGTTGAAGAGTATTTGTGAAAATTAAATTTATATTTTAAAATAATTTTAGCAATAAAGAAGAGCGAAAATTGTTATTTCTCTACAAACAACTATGAATCACTGTTTCAAACCAGTGAAACCAAACAGTTTAACGATTTATTCATTTCGAGGCATAATAGTTATTTATCCACAAACAATTGCAGAATCGATTGTTTCAAACGCTCAAACCAAACAGACAAACAACTTATCCGGATCGATTCATTATCAACGAACTTTATCGAATAAAGCTGTTTATCCTGAATAAGTTCTGGATAGTTCTGCAATTACCCCAAACAAACCCTTAATATCTAGCAAACCAAAAATTCAGCTTAATCATAATATCATGATCATTTAGCTTATTCTCGCTAATTGAGTCAGCTTTCTCAATACTACTCTTCCAATAAGTCCTCCAATCATTCCTTTTAGCAAGCTACAATAGTTATTAGCTGTATTTGTACAAATACTTTTAGACAATATATCCAAATGATAATTTCACAACAAACAATGTCCGCCAAATTGTGAATGCAGAAATACTTCCCCAAGATAAGAATTATAACTTCAGCTAAAAAAAAAAAAGAATGGAAAAGAATTTTTAATAAGTTGAGAGAAGACTTTGTAGGGTTGGGATAGGGCAAGGATGATGATGATGTCACATGTGGAAGGAAGGAGAGAATATTAGCCCACACAATAACAAAAAAGGATTTAATAAAATAATTATACTTACACTTTAAGTCTCATGCCCAGATCTTGCAAATAAGTGCAATATGATTTCCGAAAATATGCCTCTTTCTTCAGATCAATGCCATCTCTCCTTGATGGAGAGTTTTCTTCAATTTCCTTCCTGGAAAAATACCATCTGGCCAGATAATCTTCAGATTCCTCGTTAGAACTATTCTCTGCACCATTTTTTAATGCTCCATGGTGTGAAGAATCTCCCAGTACATATCCAGCCATTTAAATTTGATATTTCGAGCTAGTTACAGCAGACGCCACCCAAGTCAAACTTTTCCTACGGGTAACAATGAGAGGTTAAACCCAAAAATTTTGCATTCACAAATGAACAAATAATAATTAACAACAGAATTTATCAGAAATTGGCACTATTTCATTTTCAAGAATGATAGATTAATAAAATTAAAAATGTAAAATTAATGAAATAAATGAGCCACGTAAGGTAGCACAAAAGATATTGGTTAGTAGTCCAGGACGGAAAATCAGGAAAAATACTTATAGCAGCATAATGGTAATATTATCATCTAGACATTCAGATTCAGCAAGGGCTGAGAAATAATTATAAAATAAGAATAGGGCTGTCAAAACGGCTCGTTGTTCGCGAACAGCTCGTGTTCGGCTCGTTAAGAAGCTCGTGTTTGGCTCATTCGCTAAGTTAACAAACCTTAACGAGCCGAATACGAACAAAGATTTGTTTGTTCATGTTCGGCTCTTTTTGGCTCGAAATACTATTCCTCAATCACACACACACACACACACACACATACATATATATGTATATATGTATGTATGTATGTATACATAGATATGTATGTATGTGTGTATGTGTGTATGTATGTATACATATCTATGCACACACACACACACACACACACATGTATGTATGTGTGTGTGTGTGTTACGTATGTATGTATGTATGTACGTACGTTACGTACGTATGTACGTACGTACGTACGTATGTACGTACGTACGTACGTATGTACGTACGTACGTACGTATGTACGTACGTACATACGCACACACAGATACGTGCGTGTGTGTATGTACAGATACGTACATATGTATGTATACATACATACATACATACATATACATACATACATATATATATATATATATATATATATATATATATATATATATATATATTGATGAGTAGTATTTTTAAAAAATTTAAAAGATCTATAATCAATTAAAATTATTAATTAAGTAAATATAATAAAAATTATTAAATTTGATTCAAATGATGTTTTAATATAAGCAATAATTCTTAAATCTTGCCACAACCCTTAACATCTTATGGTTACGTGATTAGGGTTGTCAAAATGGTTCTTTGTTTGTGAACAGCTCGTGTTCGGCTCACTAAACAAACGAGCCGAACACGAACACACTTTTTGGGCTCGAAATATAAACGAGCCGAACATGAGCTGAGCTTGGGCTCGCTCGTGCTCGGCTCGTTTACACCCCTAAATAAGACCAACCATCATACATGCACAGAAACACAAATTCCTGAATACTTAAATGATAATATAATAAAGCATAAACCAATATTGAATTTCTCGTAGGCATGTTGGATTTAGAAATTAGAAATCTGGCACAAAGCAAAAGCTGAACAATGAACACACATTCATAAATTAAGCGATCAATATACATATTTACATAAAAAAATATAAATCAGTTTTCACTTTTATATCACAAAAACACAAATAAGTTACTAATGCTCAAACCAAGAAAGAGTGTCACTTAAATGTTTTAAACATAATTAGAATGCTGGAGAAAACTGAAGGAAAAACGCACAAGAAAAAGGAACTACAATCGTATAGAATATGAACATAATCCATCTTCGGAAAAATGAACATGACTAAAAAATATTCAGAATTTACAAGTAGAACTAACAACACCAAAGTTCGCAGACAATGATCCGTATACTAGAGATTATCTAGAATCCAAAATAAATATCCAAGAAAAAGGCTTTCTAGAAGCCCTCCTTCAGAATATATGAACACTGGCATATTGACAACTAAATGAGACAAACCACATAAACATCGCAGAACTTGAGCGAGGAACATATAAATTAAGTCAAAAAATGTTTTCAATTTAAAATATCAATATCATACATTGCACATAAAAGCATCCAATCGATACCAAGTATTAAGACGCAAAACTTGCCCGCTTGATAGATTTGTGATAAATAACATGAACAGACTTTAATAAACAGACTGATTTTTTCAGTAATCAAACAATAACCAATGCTGCAATATCGAATTTATATCAACAGAAATATCAGCACTTATCAAGCTCATGCAGAAGCAATGCTGAGGCAATAAAACTATGAAACATGGACATTCTCGAATGAATTGCCCCGGGATAAGTTTGAAATGTCAAAATTGTCTAAATTTTTGAGTGGACATGAACTCAAACACTTACTGGACATGAGGAGACATACACAACACAGTGCAAACAAAGGTAAGAAATGATGAGCAGTTTGGTGTTTGAAACCGAGATCCATTGTTCTTATTGGAGAACCCCTAGCTGTCTACAATACCAAATATCTCCCCTATTTGTCAAAAAATCTTGTGTTTCCGAAGTCAAAAACAAAATCGGTCTCATGTCAGCACAATAGTGACCCTCTTCACCAAAGCCAAAACCAAAGGCAATCTGGGAAAGATGAATATATGCAGTTGTCTATTCCCTTATGCCCTAGACAACCACCTCTGCATCTACACCTCTGTTATGAAGCAAAAGATAATAAAATGCCTATTATGAGTTGATATCCAATAATTAGAATCATTAAATTTTAATCTCTTATATTGATGATTTATCTATAGCATTTGAAGCATGGAATTATTTTCATGATAGTTTTAAGTTATATAAATTTGCATACAATCGATATAATTATTCAGTTACATTGTGTCTTAAAATAATAAGAACCCAAAATTAAAATAGCAAAATTGTTTAAACTGCTATTTTATTAAGCAATGCAAAGATATCACAAGTTTTGTATACAAAAACCAAGCATACAATGCATGCAGCATTTTCTCACCAAAAAAAATCAATTTCATTTTCTTTTGATGCCACTAAAATAAGCTCCAATGGATCAATTTCAAGGCCAAAAAAATTTGACTAAAGCATTGCGGCCATCATGCCATTATTCTTCTCATTTATAACCATTTGCCACATGAAAGGTGTACTTACATCTAGTTGCAACTTAAAAGGTATTCATTCTCATTCAAAAATGAAGTTGTGAAACTGGTTTATTTTTAGTCGATTTTAATTATAGTTTATAGCTCTTTGCTCTCATTGCTTGTGTTCTGGATAAATTCTCATGTTTCTTTTATTATTCAATCGAATAGTGAATTCCAATATGAGCATTAAAATGATTGATAATAATTCTATATAAGATAAGACAAAACCTTTATAAATATATGGTACAAATTTTGATAAAATAGAAGTGATATGAGGAAAGCATAATGTAGAATTGTAATATCATGTTTGCGAAGAAAAGTTCAAGAAAACATATTCTAGAATCAGAGCTTAGGCAAGTAAACATTCATTTAAGATCAAAGACTTTGACCACAAAAAGAGAAAAAGGTCAAGCTCTATTGCTATTGAAAGATCACATAATTGGCAAACTACATATCATTTTCATGAAAAAAAATTGCTAACATGTTATATTCGAAAATCATATTATTTCATATGGCAAGGAATCTATTATTTTAGTGACATCTCATATGCAACAAATAACACACTTGCTAGACGTTCCTCCTAGTTATAAACTTTGATAACAACTTTGCATCAAAAAAGAGCAAATACTGAAAGAATGTTCGAGCTCATAAAAGAGATTTGGAATAAGAAAGGAGGCACAATTATCTACGATAGTCGGATTGATGCACAAAAAACCAATTATTAATTTCATAGGCATCAAAGAATATAATTAATAAAGGTCATCAACAGTGAATGAGCATATAAAAATAAGTTTTCAATTATCAATAAAATCAAATAACTTATGATGAAGGTGGGTTCAAATAAAATGGTTCAATTAATCACTGAAATTGCATTTATATGTTGAGCTACTGAAAATAAATTGAAACCCAACAACAAAAAGTGCCCCCCCTCCCCCCCAACAAAAATTCTCTTTAAATTTTCACATATTAAACTACATTCAAGAATATTTAAGCTCTGAAGAACATATAAGGTAATGAAATCACTTTGAAAGAATGTAATTAGATAAGATAAATGGAGAATACAGAGTAAAAATTAACTGATAGGACAATTTGTGAAAAATAATAAATCTTGAATGATCTAAATAAAAAATATATCATAGTACTTCTTACAAAGCCATTATAATGAAATATTTAATGAAATATTGAGAGCAACTGATATAAATATAAGCCTTATATACAACTTGTACATAATATGTTGGTATTTATAAGAAAATAGGTATAAGTGATTATATAGACATGAAAGAGAGAAAGAAAAGAATGAAGACTCCGCCTTATGTAAGATCATATATGACTTTATTCTACAAAGATGAAACCAAAATAACTAATATTCATTGTTTGGCTCACTCCTTGAATCCAAAGAAATTATTATTTTCCCATTACTCTTTACTTACCCCATTTCATATATTAATCTAAATTATTTAAATGCATTCTTCTATTGGATATTACATAAATTTTTTACTAAGGCTCCAAGTCATATGAATCCATAAAAAAATATAAAGATATCAAATAAAATGAGCAAATGGCCAAAGAAATTTTTTTCAAATATTAAAATTAGGTCATCATTTAAAGCTTGTCACATTCTTTAAATTCAATAGTAATTTTATTGATTCAGACTCCATAGTTCTTTAAGGCACTATGGATGGCAATTTTGATAGATAATTTATGAAGCTATTCCCCACAATTGCAAAATTTGACTTTCAAATCGTTCGATCAAGCATGTTCCTCTTATTGTCATGAAAGAAAATGAAGTAAATTCTTTTTTATCAATTCACTCAATGGAAATAATCACTCTTCAACAAGGTGATAATTTAATATTTGTGAAAACTAAACTTTTCTTCTATCTAGAAGCCTAGAATGTGCTCAAGGAAGAGACTATGTAGTGCGATATTAATGGAGACATATTAGCAACAATAAACGATATTAGAATACTTGAAATTGTTAATCTTTCCCTTGATGAACGATCTTTAAAAAACATACTTTTTTTAATTTTTTGAATGTATCATTAAAAAGCGCACATATGCTAATGCAAATGGCAACCATAGCATTAAATGTGATAGTCATCTCTTGTTTAAATATTTTATAAGATAGCAAAAGCATTCAAATTTTTGGAGATTTTTTTATATTTGAAAGTAATGATGATATTGGCAATATATGTGACAACTAAAAAAAGATTGATGAACATTCATGAAATAAAGAATTCTTTCCATTATTAATCAAACTTACTTTTCTTTATCATTATAAATTTCATACATGATATTATACTTCATTGTAACACTTCTAGTAAATATTATAGAATTTACATATTTTATATTAATAAATTATAAAATATAACAATACTCAAGGTGTGTCATGTACTACTTTTTATAGTTACGTCATATTGTCGTGTCAGTATAAAGTCATGTTCATGCTTCATAGCAATAAATTGACATATCTTTTTAAAATAATAAAAAAAATTGAAGAGATTTAAAAGCAGAAAATAGAAGCTGATGATCATAATCTTTGAAAAAGACTAATGACTAACTTTATCAAAAGCAATAACCATTGCTACTGGGAAGAAATATCCAAGAAACATACAAAAAGTGATATATGATAACTTCGGGCCTATGTTTCACTCATACAAACTTTGAATGAGCTATAGGAACACACAACAACAACAACAACAAAACATTATCCCACTAAGTGAGTTTGGCAAAGAGGGGCATGAAAACACACTTGACCAAAATTAGTTTTTTTCCAATTTTTGATTTAGGCAAAAATTACTCTTTTTAATGCAAAACCAGAAAACATATTTAATAAATTCCAATGATATTATACAATTTATAAATATGAAATTTCACAAGAAATATAAAAACAAATATTAAGTTCCACATCAATTAAAATCTCATTCACCAAAAGCAGCATTGAACAAACCATTGATCAAGCCTGTGCAATAAACTTATCCCCACACAACCAATTAAGCAGAAAACAAAATACAACATATAAGAAGACAATCAAGGCAAGCTCAGGATAAATTAATTTCACCAAAAGTTCTAAAGAAAGTTGGTTATGGATTCAAGAGTTAAAATGAAAGCCTAAGAATGTACAAGGCTCATTCAACCATTTCTTGCCATTTAGAAGTATTGAATAATGGATGTTGTTCCTTAATTGAAAGAACAATTGGAAGCCCAACGAATGTAACCATTTAAGCAAATTCAACCAAATTTAGGGACCAGATACTTGGCTAGAGAAGTCAAAAAAAACGAGTCTACATACCATAAACAAGGACTGTTATGAGGTGACAAGAACGAAAAATCCTAATCTTTACAAGCATGGTGTTCCAATGCAGCAAAAGAAGCTTCATTTATTGTCACAAAATAGCTAAGTTCATAACTACATCCATTCAGATCTTTGGAGGCCATCTCAAGTACTGATCGCATGGTGGTGTAGGTATTTTCTCTCTTTATTTGATGACCGTTCTAGAAAGACAAGTTAGTATTTATTGAGGCAGAATAATGAAGCATTGTGAGAATTCAAAAAAATACAAGAAGCTCATAGAAACAAGAACATACAATAAGGTAAAGAAGATAAGCACATAGAGTGGGCTAAAATTTTGTGCTGATGAATTCACAAAATTTTGTGAATATCTTGTAGCAAAGCATTATAAATAGGAATAACTCCAAAACATGATGTCCAGGAGAAAAAATTCAAATGAACAATCCTTGAAAAGGCGAGGAGCATTTCGAGCAATACATAATACAAGGTTGCCTAAGAGCTACAGGATAGTAAAGCTCGTACTGAAATCTACTTAATCAATATATATCCATCTTTAACAATCAGTTCCAAAATGCTCTAAGAAAACGGGAACCAACTAATTATTTTGTACAAGAGAACATTGGATGCAAAGCCTGCAATCAAATCAAGCAAGTTAAATTTGAACTACTTGTAGTAAAGTGCACTTTTAGTGGCTCTCTAGAAGCTGTCAAAAGATACAAGCTATGGTGCATTAGTGCTTAGAGCCAAGTATTACAAAATGCATCATAATTAGGTAATGTTATCTTTAATAAGCAACAAATGGTTGATTTTATTTTGGGTAACAAGGAATACAAAAGCTCATTGGATGCAAGGGATACAAGGAGCCTGAGGTGGAGCAACTAAGGCAAAAAAGTTATGATGTCAATGATCAACATGTTGAGGCGGAACTTGAAGAATCCGTCTGGATTGGCAAGAGATAGACAACAATGTTATGTCAAGCATCACAAAAGTATGGATGCCGAAACAAGATAACCTCATTTGTATATTTGATGAACAAAAATGAGCCAAAATCCTATAAAGAAGCCAGCAAAAGTGCTAAGGAAGAATCAATGGCAACTAGCAATGTAAGGGGATGTTTGGTTGCTCAGAATATTTAAAATTCCAGATTATCAAATCCTGCTGCCCTTAAATACAAAAAAGTGTCTGGTATGATTAAGGTTAAATCGAGTAAAATCCTAAAGTAGTGTTTGGCATCTTATTTCAGGATTTAACACTCAATTGATTTAAAAATAAGCATGAAAGATAAAAGCTCTGATCCATTAAATGAGTGTGAACAATACTTTCATTGTGTTCCGATGTTGTAATTAGGGCTGTCAAAACAACTTGTTGTTCACGAATAGTTTTTGTGGAATTACGCTCATAATTATATTTTAATATTTGCTATATTTAATCTTTGCTATATTTAGTCATTGAGTAATGGTGTAATCAGCATATTTAATTTTCTTAATTTTAGGTATTTATGTTATTCCGTAATTATAGGAAGTACTTAATATTACTTGTACTCACCTATTTATAGGTGAATTATCTATGAAATCTATGAGACAATTATTCAATAATTATCACATGGTATCAGAGCCATAAGACGAAGCCTCTTCCCGCTCGTCCCGCTCGATCGAAGCGTCTCCCGCTCGGCCTCTCCCGCTCGATCGAAGCTTCGCCTGCGTCCCGATCGGCCTCGTCCCGCTCGATCGACGATCGTCTGCCTCCCGCTCGTCCCGCTCGGCCTCGTCCTGCGATCGTCTGCGATCGTCTGCGTCCTGCGATCGACGATCATCTGCATCCGATCGCAGCCCTAATTCGCGCCTACTCTTCTTCCGCGATCCGCTCGGCCTTGTCCCGCTCGCGCCTACTCCCGCTCGAACAGAACTGCGAACTTGGCGTCAACAGCAGGGTCACTTCTAGCCCTGCTCTCCCGCGATCGACCAACCACGAGCACAGCCCGTTCCAGCCGTGCTCCTCGTCGGCGCAGCCTCTCTCTCTGGTCATTCCGCTAGCCTCCTCTCCTCTCCAATGACGAAATACGGCCATGCCTGCAACTCCTCCTCCACTAGTGATGTCACTTCTAGCCACCCCGCTGTTGCTGGGTCTCCACTGCCCAGCAAATCAGACAATAATTCTGTCCTCATCACTAGCTACAAACTCACCGGCCTCAAATCTGAGTTTGACTAGACTCGCTCGTGGATTTTGAGTTCAAAACCTCTCCCAACAATTCGTGAAGCCTTTTCCGATGTACGCCGCGAAGAGAGTCGCCAAAAAGTCATGATAGGTGCTTCCTCGTCCACTTCAATCCTTGATGGATCCGCCCTTGATGCTCACATCCCAGATAACCGCCAACGCCAGGGTCGCCCTTGGTGTGATCACTGCTGCCGTCCTGGCCATACTCGGGATACTTGTTGGCGGATTCATGGCAAACCCGCCAATGGGAAGCTCAAACGTGATTCTCGGGCAGCTACCACCATCACCACCGAAGCCTTTCCAGGAACGAGCCCGTTCAGCGAAGACCAGATTCATGCCCTCCAGAAGATGCTCGGTCAGCTGTCACCAGTCCATCCTCCTAGTGTGGCATCGGGTGCCACCGGCCTTGTTGCCCAACAAGGTATTTCCCCATCTGCTTTCATCTTGGATTCGACCTCTTCTCGCCCATGGATTGTTGACTCAGGTGCCTCCGATCATATGACCGGTGATATCTCCTTATTAATGGATTACCGACCGTGTAATCCGACCCTCACTGTTCGAATTGTTGATGGATCGACCTCCAAAGTTCGTTGGTCTTGGTTCTGTCTCGCATCTCTCAGCATTTATTCCTCACTTCGTGCTTCATGCTTTCGATCGTAATATGGTCTCTATTAGTAAGTCTCAATCATGATTATCATCTGTGTTGCTAAATTTTTTCCATATGTTTGTGAATTTCGGGATTTGAAATCGGGGAGGATGATTGGTAGTCGTTGAGTTGCGCAGTGGTCTCTATCTTCTCAAAGAACCCTTCGTTGGTCTTGTTTCACCTACGGGTTAGTGCTTCCAAGTATCTAATCCGTCTTGCTTAAATCCTCTTAAGTACATCCGTCTTTCATACTAGGTGTTATTAATGATAATGAAATCGTGTCACTTCATTATCATTTAGGTCATCCCAATTTTATGTACTTGGAAAATCGTTTCCTCATTTATTTATTAATAAAAGTCCTACCACTTTTAATTGCGAATTTTGTCAACTTGCCAAACACACTCGTACTTCATTTCCTCGTCTATCATACAGACCCACTCGTCCATTTTCTATAATTCATAATGATGTCTGGGATCCTTCTCGGGAAAAAAATATTTCTGGGGCCTAATGGTTCGTGACCTTTATTGATGATCACACA
The DNA here is from genome assembly GCA_022702705.1 of Papilionanthe hookeriana x Papilionanthe teres. Lineage (NCBI taxonomy): Eukaryota > Viridiplantae > Streptophyta > Magnoliopsida > Asparagales > Orchidaceae > Papilionanthe > Papilionanthe hookeriana x Papilionanthe teres. The sequence goes on along the minus strand of CM040429.1, from coordinate 1,294,623 downwards.
CGCATGACTTGGATCTATCTTATGCGTGATAAATCCGAGGTATGACCAATATTTCGTGCCTTCTATGAAATGATACTCACTCAATTTGACACAAAAATTCAGGCTCTTAAAACAGATAATGCACGAGATTTTTTCAACTCCTCCCTAAGAACTTTTCTTACTCACCATGGCATCCTTCACCTTAGCACTTGTGTTGATACTCTCCAACAAAATGAGGTTGTTGAGAGGAAAAATCGTCACTTGTTGGAAGTAGCCCGCTATCTCATGTTCACCACATCGGTCCATAAATGTTATTTGGGCGAGCAACATCGACGTTCGCTTATCTCATAAACCGGATGCCCTCTCATATCATGGGTTTCCTTAGTCCAATTGATGTCCTTCGCTCCTTTCCGACAACCCGCGTCCTCCATTCGGTTGTCCCTACAAAACTATTTGGTTGCTCTGTCTTTGTTCATATTCACAAACAACACCGCAGTAAATTAGACCCCAAATCAGTCAAATGCATCTTCATAGGGTATTCGGCCAATAAGAAATGATACAAGTGTTATTGCCCTTCAACTAAAAAGGTCTATCATTCTATGGATGTCACCTTTTTTGAGCATCAGTCATACTACCAAGAGTCTGTCGTTCAGGGGGAGAGTTGCAATGAACAACGTACTCGTATTTCTTTACCAACTAACACGGATCTTTCTCCGGCTGACAAATCTCCTCCAACTCCTATTCAAACTCATCTATCTCTTATTCCAAACCCGTCTACACATCCCGCACCTCAGGAACTCCGGGTCTATACAAGACGGAACAGAACTGCTGGAAGAATAGAGAACCAAACACTGCTTCCTCATGCTGTCCAAGAATCTAATCCGACTCCAAACCTCTCTGAAACTCACTCAGGTACGGAATCTTTAGACACTAGTGATTATGAGCTTACCCCGCCTGTGAGAAATGATTCAGATGTTCCTTGCACTCAACATCCTATCTCTCGATTTGTTTCATATGAGAAGTTATCTCCTCCCTATCATGCATTTGTTACTGCTATTGACAACATAGCGATCCCAAATTCTATTTAGGAAGCACTCTCACACCCAGGATGGAGAAAAGCTGTGAATGAAGAAGTTGTTGCACTAGAAAAGAATGGAACATGGATTGTATCTAATTTGCCCAAGAATACAAAGCCAGTAGGATGCAGGTGATTATTTACAATCAAATGTAAGGCAAACGGAAGCATAGATCGGTTGAAAGCCCGACTTGTTGCAAAAGGTTATACGCAGTCATACGGAATTGAATACCAAGAGACATTCGCTCCAGTAGCCAAACTGAACTCCATTAGAATCCTACTCTCCATTGCAGCAAACCAAGACTGGTCGTTAATGCAACTTGATGTCAAAAATGCATTCCTTAATGGAGATCTTGAAGAAGATGTATACATGGATTTACCTCCTGGACTAGAAGGATCCTTCCCTAGTGGTAAAGTATGCAAGCTCCAGAAATCTCTGTATGGTCTCAAACAATCTCCCCGTGCTTGGTTTGCTCGATTCACCAATTCAGTAATAAAATGGGGTTATACTCAAAGCCGGGCTGATCATACAATGTTCACAAAAAGATCCGGGGAAAAGATTGTTGTACTTATCGTATATGTTGATGATATTATTCTTATCGGTAATCATACTGAATAATTGACAAAACTGAAGAAGTTTCTAGCCAATGAATTCGAAATCAAGGACCTCGGAGACTTGAAGTTCTTCTTGGGAATGGAAGTTGCAAGATCCAAAATGGGGATAGCCGTAACTCAAAAAAAGACACATCGGACCTATTGAAAGAAGCCAGTATGCTTGGATGCAAACCAATAGATATCTCCAATAGACCAGTATAAAAAAATTGGAATGGAAAAGGATAAGTATACCGAGTCGACAAAGGACGCTATCAATGGCTCATTGGAAGACTTATTTACTTATCCCACACCGCACAGCACATAAGTTTTTCGATAAGTATAATGAGTCAATTCATGAACCGTCCTATCGATGAACATATGGGAGCTGTTAACCGAATCTTAAGATACTTAAAGATGACTCCAGGGAAAGGATTATTAAATAAAAAGAATGATAGTCAAAAGGTTGAAGTTTTTACTGATGCTGACTGAGCAGAAGATATATCCTCTCGACGATCAACCTCTGGGTATTGCTCTTATGTATGCGGCAATCCAGTAATATGGAGAAGCAAGAAGCAATCGGTGGTATCTAGGAGTAGTGCAGAAGCAGAATACAGAGCACTGGCTCTTGGTATCTGCGAAGGAATGTGGATAAAAAGATTTCTCAAGGAACTTGGGATTATGGGAGAAAATTCCATCGAGGATGCTTCCGTGACAATCAAGCAACGAATCGCATCGCAAAGAATCCCGTTCATCATGACCGAACGAAACACATCGAGATCGATCGGAACTTCATATCGGAGAAGGTGGACAATGGAATCATTGAATTGGTCCATACTCCTTCTGAGACCAAACCGCGGATATTCTCACCAAGGCTCTCCCTAAGTCAAACTTTGATGAGCTAAACAACAAGTTGGGCATGTACAATCTGTACAACCCAACTTGAGGGGGAGTGTGGAATTACGCTCATAATTATATTTTAATATTTGCTATATTTAATCTTTGCTATATTTAGTCATTGAGTAATGGTGTAATCAGCATATTTAATTTCATTAATTTAAGGTATTTATGTTATTCCGTAATTATAGGAAGTACTTAATATTACTTGTACTCACCTATTTATAGGTGAATTATCTATGAAATCTATGAGACAATTATTCAAGAATTATCACAGTTATTGTTCGGTTTGTTAAGAAGGTTGTGTTCAATTCGTTCTCTAAGTTAACAAGCTGAAAACAAATAATTTTTTTTGCGCTTGATATATAAACATGTCGAAGACAGACAAAGAATTGTCTGTTTGTATTCGGCTCATTTTGGCTCAAAATAATCAAATTATAAATATATATATATATATATATATATAAAATTAATGAAAAGTTATTTTAAAAAATTTAATTGACTACAAGGATACAATGATTTATAATCAATTAAAATTATTAATTAAAAAATAAAATAAAATTATTAAATTAAATTTAAATGATATTTTAATATAAATAAAAAGATTTAAATCTCACACCAACTTTGAACATTCTACAGTTGTGTGATTAAGGTTATCAAAACGACTCTTTATTCGAGAAAAACTCGTGTTCGGCTCGTTAGGCAAATGAGAAAACACGAAAAATAGTATTTTTTCACGAGTCAAACACGAGAAAGCCAGGTCTAACACGAGTTGAGCCTGAGCTTACTTGTGTTCGGCTCATTTACACCCCTAGTTGTAATCACCTTATCTTGATTCTCTGCCTACCCTCGTATTAGCACAACTAGAGAAACGGAAACTTGAACGATATAATACCTCTGATGTGTTGCACTTAGAAAAGTAAGAGCCAATGGCGTGTCAACAAGAATCAATCATAGAGCTCTCATGTTTTAGGAAATCTATAAAGCTCTCACATGTTCCAGGCAACTGCGAGGGTGGCAATGTTATGCAACATATTTACTTCACAAACTAATACTAGGATTTACACACATACCACTTAATTTCTATGGCTTTACGTATCTAACACCTAAACTACAATTTTTATATACCTGAAACCTTAACTATGTAAGAAAAGGTGTATTTCAGTTTTTAAAATTTAAAATTATGATATTGATTATTTGATATTAAAGATTTAGTGGTATAAATATAAAAAAAACTTAAAGTTTAGGTGTTAGATAGGTAAAACATAAGAATTGGGTGTTATGTATGTAAATGCTCCCATCAAATAAACACCAATGTTTGGCGGCTCTTCCTCTCATATCAAAATCTACCAGGTGGCGTTAAGGATCTCTTTACCCTCAAAATAATCATCTTCTTCTGCGAAAGTCCATTTTTTACCCTCCTTGACTCCATCTTCAATGTCTTTCCTCTCTATTAGAAATATCCCATGTAGCACCCTCATACAGATTGCTTTCATCCCATTGGCTTCTCCTTAAATACTTTTCTAGCTTTTTCTTTCAGCCATGGCGAAAGAGAAAAATTGCTTTTTAGGAGGTATAGAAAAAGTTAAATAGTGTAAGGAATGATGTCAAATTCAGAAGAACCAGAACAATTTGTTTGAAGTTGAAGATGGACAGTGAGGTGATCCCATCGAATTCCTCCTTTTCGGGCACTATGCGACAAGAGAAGCAACCACGGGAGCTACGCGGGTGAGTTTTTCTTCCTGAGCTAAATTCGTTAAATCCACTTATATATCGAATTTAATAAATTTGGATTAATGTGAACCAGAAAATTGGATTTAGCGGAGTGTCAGATTTATCTCCCTTTTTTTTCATGTTTGGCTCAATTTTACATTAGATCAAGCGGTATATCCCACTAAAAGTATGTTACCAAACACCCACTAAGAGAAAATATGGTCATTAAAGCCAAACAATACATAGGAGTAGATAGAGAAACCAAAGTATCAACAGAAGATAAGTTGTGAGTGGTTGTTCGAGATAAAAGAATAACCAGAAAAAATTGGATTCAAATAAAAAAATAAATAAATTGTGATGGATTTCTCAAAAAGGTGTGGATTACGACCACCAACAACAACCACAAGCCTTTATCCCACTAAGTGGGGTAGGTCACATGAATCTTTTTTCTCCATTGTACCTTATCGAGTGGCATATTTTCATTTAATTCTAATAATATAAGAGGAGTATGGATGAAAACCCAAAAAAGATCAATTCAGTTATGAGACACATAGATTAGGATCTCGCTTTCAAAGATTCCTGAATTTAGCATGGAGCTAGAGCAAATGGATGTGAATATAGCATTTCTTCGTGGAAGAATACAAAAACAAACTGGATTAAGTAATTTGATGGCTACATAAAGTAGGAGCTAAAAATATTGAATTTCTCAAGGGATCCTTAAATAAAAATAGGATTAAGCAATCAACAAGAATGTTGTCCATGAAATTTAATAAAAACATGTTGAAATTTGATTTTGAAATAAGTTTCTTTTATTCTCGCATTTATTACAAGAATTATAGAGTTTTTAAAATGTTCCATCTCCTTTTGTGTGTCAAAGGAATGCTTATTGCTTGTTAAAGCAAGATTAAAATATTAAAATTAAAATAATATTTCATATCACGATTACAATGAAAAGGCATGGGTCCCACAAATAAGATTTTTTGAACGAATTTAAATGGAGAGATTTTCTAAGTTCTATTATAAGACAGTGATTTCACATGCTCGATTTAAAATTTGTTCCGACACATTCGGCTCAAACTATATAGATAAGAAAAGATCAATTGCCATCAGCTGATGAGAAGATGCATACGTTATGGGTACCTTACCAAAATGCAATTGGAAGAACCATGTCTGTCATTGTTTGCAGTGGCATGATTTGACAGAGAGTTTTAGTGAGTTTTGCAGGTATATGGTTGAACCTAAAAAGAATCATTAAAACACAAGCGAAATTGGTTCTTAACTATATCAAATGAACATGTGAAGTGGACCTGAGATTCACATGTACAGCTCCAACTGAATAGATAATTAAAAGGTGGCTATATTATGCTTTTAGAACAAATGTGAATATAAAAAAGTCACCGACCGATTTTGTGATTGAAGTGTTTGGAAAAAAAGTTAGTTGGAAATCACGCTTTCACTCTGCGATGGCATTATCAATTGTAGAATCAAAATGCATTCTTGTTTCAAAAGTATTGAAGCAAGCTCTATGGATCAAAGGTTTGATATATAAGATATTTAATCAAGATGCTTTCCATAACATGCCTAGGTGTTGTTTGTTTCTTTGTGAATAAAATTCATCGTGAAAGGATAAATCGTATGGATGTAAAATTTAATTTCACCAAAGATTTGTTTATCAATAAATTGGTTAAAATCATATAAATTTCAATAATTCATAATATTGCAGGCAAGCTAACAAAGCACGTCTTGACCTCATTTTTTGTTTGCTACCATTCTCAGACTCAATCATGGGTTATGTAGGATAGTGTCGCATTCATGATCATCATCAGCTTGGTAGCATGTTTCGAATATGATCCATGCATTTTATGCATGTTCATGCGGTGAGTCAAGTAGTTTGTCGCAATACTTGAATTTGTTTTTTGAGAGTTGAGTCATGCCTGTCGTTATACTCAGGGAGATATATGATGAGTATATTGGTGATTCACTGTAATTTTTATGTGGATTCACTCGCATGAAAGTTCAATTTGCATTAATTTTCGCAAACATAAAATTTTTTTTTTCCGCCAGAGCATAGTTTTGTGAAACGAATTGTGCGAGTGCATCTGGATCGGCAAAGCGATTTGAATGAGTCTATTCAAGTTTGAATAGGACTTCATTTGAATGAGTCTATTCGTGTTTGAATAGGACTTCATTTGGTGTGTGCCAAGGTTGTATGGTCATTTTTTATTTGAATATTATATATATTTTATATAACACAATTTTAAAGTTTATTACTCTATCTTTAAATCACATTTTGAATGAAGCTTAATTGAAAGTTCCAAAAGAAGTCCTTTGGAAAGTATTAGAGAAGAAAAGTATTGATATGACTTATGTTGAAGTCCATTAAAGATATGTATACTAAAGTAGTTGCTTGTGTTTGAACAGAAGGAGGATTGACCACGTATTTGCCTATTTCAATTGGATTACATCTGAGATCAGCTTTAAGCCCGTATCATTTTCTTTTAGTTATGAATGTTTTTGATGGACATTTATAGGAGGATGCACTTTGGTGTATGTTTTTATTGATGGTGTCCTTCTTCTGGATAAGATTAGACAGAGTTCAAAGAAAACATGAATTATGAATGTCTAAATTGGAGTGTGAATGCCTTTGTTTGAGTAGAACTAAAACTGAATACATAAAATATAATTTTAATAGTAGTAGCACTAATGACAGAGTTGTAACTATGAGTGATTAAATCATTAAAATGTGTGAACATTTTAGATATCTTTGGTCAATTGTTCAAAGTGATGGTGATATAGATGGTCATTAGTAACTCAAGTTGGTTGGTTGAAGTGGAGAAATGCATCGGGCGCGTATTGTGTGATAGAAAAGTACTACTTAGAGTGAAAGGAAAATTATATAAAATGGTGGGGAGAGCTGCAATGTTATATGGCGCAGAATGTTGGCTTTTAAAAGAGAAACATAAAACAAAGTTAAGTATTGCTAAAATGAGAATGCTTAGGTAGACGAGTGGCTTGACACGTTGTTGACCTCATTTTTTGTTAGATCTAGTTTCTTCTAAGAGCCGAGAATCTAATCTTAAGACTTTCCTATTGACTATTCTAAAAGACTAGTGATGGGACACACCTCATTTTATAAATTCAAACCACTTCTCCATTCTTTTTTGAGTTCTGCATGTGTGGTTCTTAACCTCTAGCACTTAGGAGGTTGAAACTAATATGAAGGAACTCAAAAGGAGTCCTCATAGGACCATTAAGCCTTAGGGTTGTCTTATTCAGAATTTGCACCTTCGCGCGCACAAATATCACAATTTGGACAGTCAACACGTTTAAATATCGCAATTCACATCACCTACGCCTTTATATATTTCATAATTAATCAAAACCAAAATTAACTCCCAAAACGATCGATCACGAACCCAAAATATTAAGAAAACCAAATTTGATGCGTTATTTAGCTTAATGTCGACAATGTTGTCAGAACGATCCTGGATGACGAAAGGGACTGCGTCGGCGTGTCCAGAACGTCAACTTTAGCCAGGTAGAACACCAATTTTGATATGATTCTGAAAGGGAACAAATTGTGCTCGGATAGGCAAAACTTAAATAAATGCTAATGTTAAAATAATAATAAGTGAAAAAATATATAAATTCCTAAATCCCTAACCCTTCGCCTACTCCGCGCACCCAACGCTCTTCCTCCCCTTAGGTCGCTCGCGACCCTAGCCGAACCCGAGGCGGTCTCCCTCCTCTTCGGGACTCCAGCCGGCCCGAGGTCCCCCCTTTCTCGCGAAGGATCGGCCCGAGGTCCCCCCACCCAACCACGTTCTCCACTTCCCCTGATTAAAGCTTCCTCCCTGCCGCCACTCCTTCTGCCTTATGCTCGCCGCTCTCCCTGCGCTCTTGTCGCCACTCACGCCATCCTTGTCAGGTTCGGCTCACCCCTCTGATAAGTAGAGGTAAATTCTTCCCTACTCAGATATAAAAACCCCACTTGAGGGAGGTTTGTTGGTTGTTGAAATTTCGGCGAGAGGGGGAGGTGCTGCTGGATTTTTGTGGGCTTGTTCTTGAGGTTGTCTTGAATCTAAATCGAGAGGTAACCCTTCTCCCTTCCTGAGGTTTTTGTTCCTCTTTTGAAGAAATTGTAAACATTAATCAGCTTGCAAGGCTTTCTTACAACTGCTAAAAGTATGCATTTATATGTGAGCTTCAACTGCATCTAAACATTTAGGGGAGTTTTGGTCGACTCTTTTGGGTGGTCACACTCATTGGAGGGTTGGCTTGAAGTAATCTTGATTCTTGTTAATAGCATTACTGAGACAAGTGTGTTCGCTTTGCTGGGTGAAGAGGTATTTGCGTCATCCAATCTTTACACATTTACACATGTAACACCTAAATTCCATCATTTACATGCATGCTTATACATTAAAAAATATAAAAAATAAAAAAATCGGGTGATATGGTTGTAAAGTAACGATAGAAACGAGATAAGGTGTCAGGAATGTGTCTATACAAGAATTGAGTGAGTGATTTGGGTGGCATGCATATCTACTTGCCATTTTGTATAGGAAAGAATGTTCTCTATTTTAAAATTTAAATGGCTGCATTTTTATGGTGTTTTATATGATGGCAGATTTCTTTTTCTTTAGAGAACTTTACATACATATCACACAATTCATACTTATTTACATATATAACACGTATGCTTTGATTTTCACATACTTTGCACATACCATGCAATTCTTATACACATGCGCATATCTGACACTTTAACATCTATTTTTACATACATTTCACCTTAAGGATAGAAATATGCATTTCATTTAAGCAGTGGCGTTTCTTTTGATTTAGCTTGAAACTTTTGGGTGGCATACATGTAAATAATAATAATAATAATAATAATAATATAATAATAATAATATGAGGTTTATGTATTACATGTGTAAATACATAAGAATTGGGTGTTATGTATGTAAATTCCCTTTTTCTTGTACACAATATTTATCACTTGTTTTGTGGCGGGCAATAAAGTAGAAGCATTCATTTTAATTTTTTCTATGGCTCAGTTTCCTTGATAATTGTTGGATATATGTGTCATTTTTGGAGAGCACCGTTTTCATTGCCCTCGGCTACCCACTAATGTCATTGTTTGTCGATTGGTTTGTTTTGGGCTTTAATGCTCTTCTCGGCTGAGTAAAAAAAAATGAGAAAATGATGTAGTGGAGTTTCAGGTTAGCATGCTTAAATGGAAGTCTTTTTGGAACTTTTAGGGTAGCCTACATCCCTTACCTGAAAGCCATTGGGTCTCTTTTGCAGTGGTGGAATAGCTCTCTCTCTTTCTCCTTGTCTCTCTTTCTGCTGCTTTCATATGGGAGCTATGTTTGCCTTATGAACTTGCTGATTTTGGAAATATGTGAAGAGTTGTTCTTGTTATATATACTTACTGATTTGGGCTTGTCTTTGCTGCCCTTACTTGTGGCCTGTTTTGGTGATGTTTGGGCTCCAGTTTTTGACCAGTTTTGGTGATGTTTGGACTCCAGGTTTTTACCTGTTTTGGTGATATTTGGGCTGCAATTTTTGAGCTGTTTTGGTAATTTTTTTGCTCCAATTTTTTACCTGTTTTGGTGATGTTTGGGCTCCGGTTTTTTGATCTATTTTGGTGATATTTGGGCTCCAATTTTTACCAGTTTTGGTGAATTTTGGGGTGCAGTTTTTTGCCTATATTGGTGACTTTTGGGCTCCATGTTTTGGGCTTGTTGGATGGCTTTTTAGGCCGTAGTTCTTGGGTTTTAATCCGGATTTTGAGGTTTTTATGGTGTTGATCGGGGAAAGGTTGTTTGGACTTTTTTAAGTATTAATTGGAGATGTTTTAAAATGACGTTTGAAGAGTAGTGAGGTGTTATTCTAGCTCACCACTCCTGCTGTTATGAGGCTTTTGTTTGTTATTTTGTAAAGTAAAAAAGTCACTTTTGGAGGGTTAACACGTTGTTTCTTTTTTAGAAAGTATGAAATCGCAATGGCTTTCATTTATGAAAGTTTTGGAAGCTTTTGGAGCATCTTTTGGGAGGTTTTAAACGAGCTTTTCAAATTCATATTGTTGCACGTTGGAAATTGTTTAAATGTGGTTTTGAGGGTCGATACATTCGGTACTACTTTCATATTTCAAATGAATCAATCCCTCCTCTTTCTATCCCCCCATTTTTATGCTATCCCCCCATTTTTATGCTTTTCTTTCTTGCTCGATGGTCCAATTAGTTGCTTATACCTAGGTATAAGTGTGCATAGTATGTAGGTATAAGTGTCATCGGGCAAGCTGTAAGTTGGATGGTTTTGAGGTTTAAAGGCAGTGATGACTGGCATCTGCGCATAAAGCAGAATAATAATACATCCTGCGGCATCGGGGCCCGACCTAGGGACCTAGGGACCTAGTGAGAGTGTAGGATGTAAATATTATTCACCGACACTAGGTTATCGGGGACCCTTGCCTTCTTATATTGTTGGCGCTCCTAGCTCGACAGTGTAATTTATTCTTGTAAAATCAAATTTATAAAACACAACGACAAAACAGATACATCATTTACAAAATATTTTTTTGATTACTAAATATAAAGCCATTTTGCTTCTATGTAAGAAGTTTATATGTATGACAAAACACAAACTTCGAATGACATAAATCTAATTGTCCACTTGTCAGTTACATGAACTGGGCTAAGAATTGTCTTTCTAAGATTGTCTTGTTGAAAATTTTTAGCAGAATGCCGAGCATTATGTATGTGGATGACCGATGGTTGCCTATAGAGTCCTTCGGGAATGATAAATTTGATCCTACCCAGACCCGAATGCTTACGGTTTTTCTCGATTTTTTATACGTTTCCTACGGTTTTCTTTGAGCTTCGATGGGTCATTTGTGATTTTCTTCAGGTTTTTCATGTGTTTCCTGTGTTTTTCTTTGAGTTTTCATGGATCACTAGTTTTTCCCGTGTGATACAGTGCTACTTGTTCTTTTACATAAATGCATGGTAGCCCTACCTGTTAAATTCTCTATTATACTCATTTACTTTATCTACAACGCTAACCTCATTTTCAGAAGTAGTAGATACGCCAAGTATGCGCGTATACTTTATATTTACTTCAGTTTACCGTCCTTACTGCACTATTTATTGTTTACCTTTACTACACTTCTTACTGTTTCTTTTATTTATGTGTATTATATCTTTTATACTAGGAGAAAAGTAGTCTGATTTTATAGGAGATACACAGCGGCAGACTACCGACCCAACAATTGCATATATACTCAAACCTAACCCTAAATCTGCAATCATTAAAACGAGAAGTTTGGAGCTTGGAGCAAGTCTTCGTGGGCAGCACGACGAAGAAGTAATAGATGGAGGACATCAAGATACGAGGGAGAAAATTTACATCAGTTAACCACTTCCTTAGAATTAAATAATAAAAACCAAAGGACTTCGAGGTAGTTCGCTTAGTGCGACGTAAACCTCACCTTGTCTTTTAGGCATTTGCACAACCATGTTGTGCAATATAAATCCTAACACATTTAAGATTTCGAGGTTGTCATTCGATACGACGTAAATCCTCACATCATTCTAGACTAATTGTATGACGCATATCGTGCGAATGTAAAGCTTAAACTTTAAATAAATTACAGGATTGAAACACTAAACAATATTATTTCAAAGACATAAAGCCAAACAATATGATAGTTGGGAAGTCGTCGGAGCTTGCCTCGAAATCCGTGACATCCCCTCCTTTTTCGCTCATTCGGACTTCTAAAATAATTGTTCCTATTTTGAGTCACTCACTTTTAACTTTCCTGTGTCATACCTTGAAAACTAAATTTTGAAATTTTGAACACAAAATCATTAATTTTAATCGAGAATTTTCTTAAATGAGTTAGGTTATTTAAGATGTAATTAACTATACGGGTTTGCCTTTATATGGAACTAAGAACCGAGGTAAACTAAATTATATCTAATTCTTATATTAAGTGGGAGAATTTGTCGGTCGTACCAAAAAGGTTTCGCAGACCAGAATGATGTCACAAAACTCTTTATTTTGGTAGTTGAGCCTACTACAAGTGATATGTTTATCATTCAGGATAGAATATCACTTGTGCTATCACGCTCGGTCATCTAAACTATAAAATATGTGATATATATTTGGTCTCATTTATTTCAAAATTAAAATATAATTTCTAAACTCAAAATCACATATATTTATATATATTAAATTTAAACTATTTTTAAATTTAAATGATTTTCAAAAATTCTCTGACCAACACACGTGGAGACCAAATGCGAAATAAATATAGTTGTGATAAGGTTGGTGTAGCTCCTGTGGCGAACAAGATTTGGGACGGTCGTCTTAGATGGTTTGGTCACATTAAAAGTTGATCATTTGATGATCCAGTTATAAGAGTAGATGTTTTAGATTTGAAGTATGCTAAGAGAGATAGTGGTAAACCTAAAAAAACTTGGTCATATTGTAGAAAAAATTATCTTAATTTATTATAATTAAATGAAAATATGACACTCAATGGGACGTAATGGAGAAAAAGGATTCACGCAGCCGACCACACTTAATGGAACAAATGTTTGTTCTTTTTGTTGTTGACTACTAATACTATTATTATTATTATTGTTACTAGTATTGTTACTACACTATCACTTCTACTTATCACTCTATTACTAATACTACAATTACTATTATTATTAGAATAACTGCTCTAAAAATAGTAGCATTACAACTATTATCATTATTATTACTATTATTATTATTATTATTATTATTATCATCATTAGAGAGAGTCGGATAAAATTAGAGAGAGTCGCCTTAGATGGTTTGGTCACATTAAACGTCGACACTGACGATCGATTAGAGAGTAGATGTTTAATACAACTTATGTTAAGAAAGGCGAGCAGACTTAGAAAACTTGGGCTATTGCATAAAAATGATCTTAATTTATTGGAATTAAATGAAAATTTGACACTAAATAGGACGCAATGGAGAAAAAGGATTCATGTAGCCGACCCCACTTAGTGGGATTAAGGCTTTGTTGTTGTTGTTGTTGTATCATCATCATCATCATCATCATCATCATCATCATCATCTCCAGCATTTTGGTTTTTATAACCTTCGTTGATAGATCCTAGCCTAAATCAGGAAGGATAAGTACTGATAACTTGACAATTTATCACAAAACTCACGTCAACACTAACAAAACGAAGCTGATTTCAAAATCGATTTGTAATTAGACGTGTCCTATCAAAACAAATAAAGGTGCGAAGGAGGGGGAGTGGGTGTCGGGAAATAATGTGAGGATGCAATAGTGCTTCAACCTTGATCAACACCATAATTAAACATGATTGTGGCATGGGCTAAAGATAGTCTTTAAGTGATGAGCTGTAAGTTAAACCCGATCTTGATGAAAAATTAAGAGTTGACAAGATAACAAATCTAATTTAAATTTAACACAAAATTTTCCCAATTATGTTGTATGAATCTAAATGTTGACCTTGTTGACCGCTTAAAAAAATCAACCATATCTAAGTAAAGTGTGACAAAAATAATAATGTTGAAATAGATGTGTTGAATTGGTTGATTATGACTAAATCTAATACTAAATTTGACACAAGGTTTGACTAGATTTACCTCTAAGATTTTATTTAATATAAAAATTTGTACAAAAAAGTAATGTATGAATCAAAAGATGTTGGGCTATTAAAGAGTCATCAATATATAAATGAAATGTGGCATGAATCAAAATACTAAAATAAACGTGTGGTAGAACTAGGGACACTTTATTAAATGATTATACTAGAATAAATATTGGAGTGGTGTTTATTTAGATAAGTTAACTGAAAAAATGACTTAGATGGTTTGAATATGTATGAGGAAGGGAAGAAAAATGAACCGATAATACAATTAGATATAGTAATAGGAGCAAAAGGGATAGATATAAAATCACATGAATCATGAGTAGATGCTTAATGCATCATATGAACAAAATCAAAGCATGATCTAGAGTATTGCATCAAGATTACAAATTATCATCATCATCAATACTCCAAAATTCAAAAGTGTGGAAGCAATAGAAAGCTTGGTCAACCTCTTCTCTTAGAGTCCAAGTATGTGTTTTTTTAGAAGAACTCTCAATCTTCATTGGAAGGCATGACCAACTCATACAATTTAAAATCAAATGAATAAAAGGAAAAAATAAGTCATAACTTCCACCAAACTGTCATGATCATTTGGTCCAATGATGGACAACATGAATGCATGCAAATTGGAACCAATTCACTTCCATAGTAACCTAATGAATAATTGATGTAAGTTTTGGTTTTTCTTTTCTTATAATCCTACATCATGTACGCCAATTTCATTTAATTGAATGTATATCAAAATTTTGCTTGTTGTAAAAAGTATCAAGAGAAGCTTGAAAGCCAATCCTGCCCTTGGACTAAGGTTAGTTTGAATTTTATCTCTTTCTTATTTTAGTTTATCTGCCTCCTCTTGTAGATTTTAGCACATCCCCTAAAACTCATCACTGCCATCTAATCTCAAACTATCCCGCAACTTGTCATAGCAATCCACCATCCGCCTTCCCCATTCTTCTACAATGAAACCTAAACTACAGCTCTCACCTTTGAACTCATCCAACCAACCCTAAAACCCTAACCAACCTCCATCACCTCCAAAGTCCTCATTCAACCTCACTCAATCCCTGAAATTCTAATATCCTCTCATAGCTCTCAAACATGGCCTCCCTAAAGCATTGCCTGATGTCCTCCACCTACAACCTCTACCAATAATTCCTTTCCACCAAAACCTCTTGGACGCCACCAATGAACACTTAAAACTCAACCCTAATTGTCAATCCACTAATACGATACATCCACCCATAACACCATAACCCACCACCAAACAAGAGTGTGCTTTCTCCCCGGGATCCCGCCAACACCAACCCGCCAAAGTTGTTCAAATAATATGCAAAAAAAATGTCAAACATCTCAGATTGCCCCATGAGAAGATGGAATAATGAGGATTCATAAGATCAACGTACAATAGAATGACCCTTAACCAAAAAATATATATATATATTTTAATGCTAATGATGATGGTGATGAGAGATCAGCATTTTCTAAACATGTATTCCATCAAATCATCTCACCAATTAAAATTTCCCACCGTGTATTTAAAAAAATAATGACCAGAGCGTAGAAAGTTAAAACTACAAGATCCAACTCACACACCAATGCAAAAGCTTGCCCTAAACTCATAATACATAATTCCTGAAGCCCTAAAATGACCGGTCAGCAAATTCGACCACACAAGAGACATATTCCAAATCCTCAATACAGTATGAACACAAATTTCGCAATAAACCCACCAGAAATTCCTATCCCATATATAACTCTTAAAGCCGTCTCCCGCAGACCACGGATCCTTAGCCCTAACCACACAAAGCAGGAAGAAAAGAGGTTCGGAGTAGCACACAGAAATGATAAATGCTTGCAAAATTACATATCGAGATAGATGGCAGGTGAAAGAATACCTGACGCCGCCAGTCGCGGTGCAAATCTTCGTAGACGTCGTAGGCGGCGAGCAAGGGCAAGAGAGATCAAGGGGTGGAGAGGCGTAAAGAGAAACAGGGCTGATTGGCATAAATAGCACGTGCTTCTGCGCGCCGAACCAGTGCTCTCCGGCCCAGCTTTGCTGAACCGGTTTTGATCTTTTATTTTAGCCCTCTCCTTCTAGAATTTTTATTGCGTCAGGACGGCGTACGCAACGCTACGTCCGGACGTCAATAAAAATTTGACACATGTATTTCTGGGACTCACCATAGCTAATTTGAAAAAAAATGCATTTTAAACTCCTTTCTGCCGACCTGACCCGACCCGATTGAGGCCCCCTACTAAAAAAAATTACATTTTTCGCGCTTTATTTTCTCGCCAAAGTTTAAAGGCTTATTTTGTCTCCATTATCTTTAGGATGTAGAGACTTTTTTTGTGAATTTTTTGAGGGACGACACAGTTATGAGGTGGATTATTTATTCCTGAAGGGGCTGAGATTCTTGGATTAGGTTAAAGCAAGTGAATATGGATTTTGAAGATGATTATATAAAGTATTGTTTATGTTCTGCATTTGTAAAATTTAGGTTTTATTTTCTTATAAGTTATGTTTTATTTAGGGAATTTTGTTTTTGGTATTATTAGAGTTTTATTTAAGTTGTAATTCAGTATTATTTGAGTAATACTGAAAGCGGCATTGTAAATTTTTTCTACAGTTTTAATTTAATTTAGGGGTTGGCAAGCTTTTGATTTGATTTTCATAACATTGTGGGTTGTATTGCGGATTACATTTACGTTCTGCTTCGTAACATTTAGGTTTTATTTTCTTATTATCTCTGTTTTATGACGGGGTTATGGTGTTGGTATTATTAGAGTATTATTTAGGTTGTAATTCAATATTATTTGAGTAATACTGAAAGTGGTATTGTAAGTGTTTCCTATAATTTTAATTTAATACTTTGTTGGCAAGTGTTTGGTTTGATTTTAATGAAATTGAGGTTTTTATTGCGTTATCACTTTAGAATAACACGAGAATACAACCGTAAAACAATCGCAATATGACGGAAATACGGGTCATAAAACTGGTTGTATTGATATTCCGCAATATATTCCAATCGAGCCTGCGGTTTCGGCTGAAAAAATACAACTATAAAACACTTGTAATATTTCTTAAATACAACGGTAGCAAAATAAATGCGGACGTTAAACTGGTTGTATTGAAATATTCCGCTAACACGCAGAATACAACCACGGAAATTTTGGTTTTAGTATTATTAGAGTTTTATTTAAGTTGTAATTCAGTATTATTTGAGTTGCGGCATTGTAAACTTTTTCTACAATTTTAATTTAATTTAGGGGTTGGCAAGCTTTTGGTTTGATTTTCATAACATTGTGGGTTGTATTGTGGATTACATTTACGTTCGGTTTCGTAACATTTAGGTTTTATTTTCTTATTATCTTTGTTTTATGACGGGTTTATGGTGTTTGTATTATTAGAGTATTATTTAGGTTGTAATTCAGTATTATTTGAGTAATACTGAAAGTGACATTGTAAGTGTTTCCTATAATTTTAATTTAATACCCTGTTGGCAAGTGTTTGATTTGATTTTAATGAAATTGAGGTTTTTATTGCGGTATTACTTCAGAATAACACGAGAATACAACCGTAAAACAATCGCAATATGATGGAAATACGGGACATAAAACTGGTTGTATTGAAATATTCCGCAATATATTCCAATCGAGCCCGCGGTTTCGGCTGAAAAATACAGCTCTAAAACACTTGTAATATTTCTTAAATACAACGGCAGCAAAATAAATGCGGACGTTAAACTGGTTGTATTGGAATATTCCGCTGACACGCAGAATACAACCACAAAACTATTGTAAAAAATATTTATTATAAAATGTGCGACCCTTTTGAAATTTCGCGCCAATGCATAGAAAATATAACCTGAAACGAAACGTCTCGTCGATTACTTTGCCCGGAGGAAAACTACGCACGCATCACCGCTCCCAAATTTTTAGGGTTTCAGGGCATTGTGTTTCCAATCGAGAAGAGAAAAACATTTTTCATTTCCTGGAATTTACATAGATGGAAGCAGAGAATACCCCGATAGAAGCATAGAACACTCCGATGGAAGTAGAGAACACCCCGATGGAAGCAGAAGATATTGTCGTACAAATGGAGACGGAGGTTCGGCGTAATGAGCAGCAACAAACCGAACAGCCTACGGAGAAGGTCACTAACGAGAAAAAAAAGAAAAAGGGGACCAGCAGCAAAATTATCACCGCCGACAGTTCGACGAAGTAATATTCTTATTATGTATTCGTATTTTTATTAGGAGAGAGCATTCTTATATGTAAATTCTAAATAATACTGACGTACAAGCCGAATATGACCCGAATACTACCCAGATAAAATCGGCACACTTCCAATGTATAACCTAACCGCAAGCCAAAACCTATAACAACAATAATACTCATATAAGACATAAATACTACCACAATAAAACTAAGCCCATTAAAAATACAATAGTTATACACCTTACAAAAATAAAACGGAAATTTTACCTTCTGCAGTTTACAAATAATACTGACATAAACCTACAATAATGCTTACATAAATCCTAACAGAAAACAGAGAACAGAACAGACAACCACAATAATACTCATAGAAACCATAAATATTACAAAAATAAAACCGAATCTAGTAATAGTACAATTCTTATGTAATATAACTTACCAAAATAAAACAGAATTTTTACCTCCTTCACTTTACAGATAAAATTGAAATAAAACTAAAATACTACTAGAATAAAACTCAACAAACACTTAAAACTTTAATAATACAACTAAGAGTTTGATTTTTTTTTGCTACAGGTTTCTTAACTCGAGAAACATGAGCTGTAGATGTCGGCCGCCCGTTGTGAAAGAGCTACTTGATGTGGTCAGGCCTGCAGTATCTGAAGATGTCATGAGTAATCTCAGTCGAATAAATGTTGACCAGTTATTTTATTTGCCTCTGTATCCCCAGGAGAACATTCTTACCCTTCAAATTCTAGAATGTTGGCAACATGACAAAATGTTGTTCAAATTGGGTGAGAAAGAGCTTAGATTATTGCCTTGCACTGCTGATTGGGATGCCAAACCGAGGAGCAATGCCAAAGTGGAAGCAACGTCCATCAGTCAAAATGAATGCTGTCAACATAAAGGGCAGAATATTAGCGTTTGCAAGCGGGGATACTTCGATCGCATTGGAGAACATTTACATAAAATATCTGTTGTCAAATTTATTCTTTTCATCAAGTAATTTTAGTATTCCTTTAGACCTCGATGCATACGGTGATAATGTAGAGACATTCTCGTCGTACAACCGGCCTGCGGCTCTATGTGAATATCTTATAGAGCAGATCAATGCAGTTACAATTAAAGTTAGATTATCGATCAATTGGTTACATAAATGGGTTTGTGTTTTTATTAACGGTTAGTATCTTATTTAATCATTATAGTTACTTTATTGATTGATCGATAATGTTAATATTACATTGATTCCACGCAGCTTTGGTTTTATGAGCACACTTCTCTAGTGACGCCCGCAGCTCCCAATGCCAGACCCAGAATGTTGCGGTGGCCGAGGTCCGTTAAATGGAACGCGTCACAAACTGACTTATTCTTCAAGCGGCTAAATAGCGAACAAGTAAGTCATGCCCAACTTTCTTAACAAATACCAGATTGTGAAATGTTTAATAAAGTATTTTATATCTTCTTGAAACTGTATTTAGGTGCATGACAAATTCACTGATGTCACGGCTGATGAACTTCTCTTGATTGCCAACCCGGACGAGGGCCTTCCAAGTCATGTCCAAGATCACCAAACTAAAATTCAATCCCCCTCATCATCTTCATTTGCTATGGGTACAATTGCTGCAGACGATATCACCATTGCTCCGATACTAGCTATCATGAATCGTAACATGAAAGTTATGAATGAAAGGCCAGGAGAAACGGTTCCTGCAATATCAAGAAAACTTCGATACAGTAAGTGTTGGGGTGACGGGGCTGCAGGTGCAAATGTCAGCACTGAATAAAAAAGTTGATAAGATTGAGCAACATTTATCAATCAAAGAACCAAATTTGGTTGGAGAAGTCGACCCACTCGCCGACCCACTCGCTGAAGTCCCTACTGCTGAATTTCATACTGTTGAAGTCCATACAGCTGAAGAAAGAACGGGTGCACCAGAACAACCCGGTGAAGTCCCTCCCAATGCAGATGAAAATATTATGGCGGACGATGAGGGAGGTCACACCTCCCAAATCGGAGAAGGTGAGGACGAGGAAACTGATGAAACTAATGTAGATATTCATGTCGAGATAGCACTGTCCATTCCTAGCTTGATGCAAAGGGTGAAGGGCCGACGGAGTCGCTTGAAGAAGGTTGTGAAATCACCTTTCACATCTTTTCAATTCAAAAGGAGGAAGACGGTGAAGGATATAAAAGACCAGCATAACCCGACTGTAGAGAGCAAGTAACACGATCATTTAACAGAAAAAGAGTCCTTATCACCGGGAACAAGACCTCTTGCTCAGATATCTGCTTTAATTGAGAAGATTATTGAGGATGCTAATGGTATTACTGCTGAGAACGATCAAGACACATAAAAAAAGACAGATACACCATCTTTGGGCAGTCCAGCCTCACATGGATCTTTGACCAGTCCAACTCCACAGGCAGTTGAACACAGCGAACCGGGTACTTCCAAAACATTAGTGGTGTATCAACCGACATCACCTGTGCTTACCCCAACGGTACTTCTATAAATATTACATAATGCATATATATATGCTCTTATTTAAACACCATACATTAACATTGATTTCATTTGTGCACAACAGTCAGAGTTGAAAGATCTCATAAGTATCCTGGGAGAGAGTTTATTAGTGTTGAGCAGCGCGGAGTAATTGAACAGTTTTTGTCAAGTTATCATAGGCCATACGTGCACCAACTTCTTCATGATGATTTTCAAATCTCTTTTAGATACAACTGACACAAAATAGTTTTCTTTTAATGCAGTCGCTATAATATCATCAACAAAAGCTTCTTATTGTTAGATCGTGGAATGATGGATGATCTACTTTTTGATGAGTTCATCGGTAATGATCATGTCGATGCCCTTGTCGCCATCCTGCACCAAATGAAGAGGCAAAATCCACCAGCGTACCAAAAATACCTATATGTGTCCCCATTATTTTGGGTAATACCCTTAGTGTAAATTGTTTGACATATTAATGAATGACACGAAAATTTTAACTAAATATCGTTTCATGCAGAGTTATCATAAAATGGAGGGTGACCCTTTACAATTTCTGTCACACATCACTTCCAGAGCGGTGAAGGATTTTGATATGATATTTCTTCCTATTGTGCATAATTTTCATTGAGTGTTATTGGTCTGCGATCTAGAAAATAAGAAATGACGATTATATGATTCTCTTCCCAACGAAATACACAAAGATTTTTGCACCCGAGTTGTGAGTATATGATGGACAATAATTTAATTTCTCGTGACTTGTGTTGATTTAATGAAAACTGTTATATTGCAATTTGTAGATCAACCTGTTTACAAGCTTAACTAGAGAATGCTTCAAGAATAGGAAACCCGCAAAATGGAATCTGGCTCACGTCAAAGGTATTCCGAAACAGACGAACAACATTGACTGTGGCATGTTTGTCTGCAAATATCTTGAAAGACTGGTCCGGGCTACCCCTACTGACTGGAGTCTAGAGCAGACTCGATGGCGTAAATGCTCGGATTCTCGCGCTCAATTAACATATGACCTCTGTAGGTGGTTTCATTCTGTAATTAAATACAATCGAAAAGATTCTGACAGTGAGTGAAATTGGTTTATTGCTTTAATATTATGTTGTATTTAAAATTATACTATTTATGTTGGTTGTTTTGCTGGAAAATTCCAATTGTACATTTCTCTTCTCGATTTCGGGTGTATTGGAGAATTTTTACAATGTTTATTGTGGCTTGATGAGGATTTACAGTTTATTGCAAATGTATTGGATGTTTTTTAGAGTGTTTATTGCATTTTATTTCAAATTACCCTGACAAGGTTTAACAACCACATCAGGAAATGCTTTAAGCTTGTTTATTGCAGTTTATTTTGTCATCATAAAATGCATTATTGCAGTTTATTTTAAAAACAAATATTCTCATTAATGGAGTAAAAAGATAATAATATAACTCCAAAATAAAACGACAATAATACGAAAATATAACAAAAATAAAACTGAATTTGTGGGACTGATTTATCGTAATAGTGCACGTAATACAACTCAAACAATACCAGAATATATCCACAATACAGCTGGAGATATCTGATGCACCAATCTTTAAGATTTAACTCTGTTGTATTTGAACAGTATCGACGTTGTTTTAAAGTCTTATTCGGTGTCGTGCCACCGAGTTGTTGGAATAAAACGCGAAATATTCTAATAGAACCAGCGCAGTAGTATTAGAAATATCCCTCTTTCATATTCAACACAACAGTTCAGCGGATCCGCGGTTTTTTGGTTGTATTTAAGAAATTTTACAACTGTTTTTGGGTGTATTGGAGATTTTTTTACAATGTTTATTGTGGCTTGATGAGAATTTGCAATTTATTGCAAATGTATTTGATGTTTTTTAGATTGTTTATTGCATTTTATTCCAAATTACCCTGACAAGGTTTAACAACCACATCAGGAAATGCTTTAAGCTTGTTTATTGTAGTTTATTTTGTCATCAGAAAATGCTTTATTGCAGTTTATTTTAAAATCAAATATTCTCATTAATAGAGTAAAAAGGCAAAAATACAACTCCAAAATAAAACGACAATAATACGAAAATATAAACAAAATAAAACTGAATTTGTGGGATTATTTTATCGTAATAGTGCACGTAATGCAACTCAAACAATACCAGAATATATCCACAATACAGCTGGAGATATCTGATGCACCCATCTTTAAGATTTAACTCTGTTGTATTTGAACAGTATCGACGTTGTTTTAAGGTCGTATTCGGTGCCGTGCCACCGAGTTGTTGGAATAAAACGCGGAATATTCCAATACAACCGGCGCGGTAGTATTAGAAAGATCCCTTTTTCATATTCAATACAACAGTTCGGCGGATCCGCGGTTTTTTGGTTGTATTTAAGAAATTTTACAACGGCTTTTGGGTGTATTTGAGTATTTTTTACAATGTTTATTGTGGCTTGATGAGGATTTGTAGTTTATTGCAAATGTATTGGATGTTTTTTAGAGTGTTTATTGCATTTTATTCCAAATTACCCTGACAATGTTTAACAACCACATCAGGAAATGCTTTAAGCTTGTTTATTGCAGTTTATTTTGTCATCAGAAAATGTTTTATTGCAGTTTATTTTAAAATCAAATATTCTCATTAATAGAGTAAAAAGACAAAAATACAACTCCAAAATAAAACGACAATAATACGAAAATATAACCAAAATAAAACCGAATTTGTGAGATTGCTTTTATCGTAATAGTGCACGTAATACAACTCAAACAATACCAGAATATATCCACAATACAGCTGAAGATATCTGATGCACCAATCTTTAAGATTTAACTCTGTTGTATTTGATCAGTATCGACGTTGTTTTAAGGTCGTATTCGGTGTCGTGTCACTGATTTGTTGGAATAAAACGCGGAATATTCCAATACAACCGCATGATAGATATTGAAATATTCCTCTTTCATATTCAATACAACAGTTCGGCGGATCCGCGGTTTTTTGGTTGTATTTAAGAAATTTTACAACGGTTTTTGGGTGTATTGGAGAATTTTTTACAATGTTTATTGTGTCTTGATGAGGATTTGCAGTTTATTGCAAATGTATTGGATGTTTTTAGAGTGTTTATTGCATTTCATTCCAAATTACCCTGGCAAGGTTTAACAACCACATCAGGAAATGCTTTAAGCTTGTTTATTGCAGTTTATTTTGTCATCAGAAAATGCTTTATTGCAGTTTATTTTAAAATCAAATATTTTCATTAATAGAGTAAAAAAAGGCAAAAATAGAACTCCAAAATAAAACGACAATAATACGAAAATATAACAAAAATAAAACTGAATTTGTGGGACTGTTTTATTGTAATAGTGCACGTAATGTAACTCAAACAATACCACAATATATCCACAATACGGCTGGAGATATCTGATGCACCCATCTTTAAGATTTAACTCTGTTGTATTTGAACAGTATCGACGTTGTTTTACGATCGTATTTGGTGTCGTGCCACCGAGTTGTTGGAATAAAACTCGAAATATTCCAATACAACCGGCGCGGTAGTATTATAAATATCCCTCTTTCATATTCAATATAACAGTTCGGCGGATACGTGGTTTTTTTGGTTGTATTTAAGAAATTTTACAACGGTTTTCGGTTGTAGGATCCGGGAAGCTTTACATCTCTCCGTAAGGAATCACGTTAGTGATTAATCCAATGCAACCAAGTCGAGGGATAAAAATTCTCGATCGATATAAGAAAACGACAATAATGCAAAAAATACAAACAAAATAAGATCGAATTTATGGGATCGCTTTTATCGTAATAAGTGCACGTAATACAACTCAAACAATACTGAATATATCCACAATACAGCTGGAGATATATGATGCACCCATCTTTAAGATTTAACTCTGTTGTATTTGAACAATATCGACGTTGTTTTAAGATCGTATTCGGTGCCGTGCTGCCGACTTGTTGGAATAAAACACGGAATATTCTAATACAACCGGCGCTGTAGTATTAGAAATATTCCTCTTTCATATTCAATACAACAGTTCGGCGGATCCGCGGTTTTTTGGTTGTATTTAAGAAATTTTACAACGGTTTTTCGGTTGTAGGATCCGAGAAGCTTTACATCTCTCCGTGAGGAATCCGTTGGTGATTAATCCAATGTAACCAAGTGAGGGGATAAAAAATTCTCGACTGATATAGTAAAACGACAATAATGCAAAAAATACAAACAAAATAAGATTGAATTTGTGGGACTGCTTTTATCGTAATAGTGCACGTAATACAACTTAAACAATACCAGAATATATCCACAATACAACTGAAGATATCTGATGCACCCATCTTTAAGATTTCACTTTGTTATATTTGAACAATATCGACGTTGTTTTAAGGTCGTATTTGGTATCGTGCCGCTGACTTGTTGGAATAAAATGTGGAATATTCCAATACAACCGGCGCGGTAGTATTAGAAATATTCCTCTTTCATATTCAATACAACAGTTCTGCGGATTCGCGGTTTGACTTGAATACATCGAGTAATACTCAAATACAGCCGGCTAATGTATAGTTTACAAAAAAAAAATCTAGTGGTTCCTCAAATGTAGGAGATTTGTCAGCAATTTTGTGATGACGTAACAAAAAAAATATAATGAGGTATTTTTATTGCGTCTGGACGGCGTATGCTGCGTGCGTCCGGACGCCAATAAAAAATTGACACATGTATTTCTGGGACCCATCATGGCTAATTTGAAAAAAATGCATTTTAAACTCCTTTCTGCCGACCCGACTGAGGCCCCCGACTGAAAAAAATTACATTTTTCGCGTTTTATTTCCCAGCCAAAGTTTAAAAGCTTATTTTATCTCTATTATCTTTAGGATGCAGAGACTTTTTTTTTGTCTGACCTACCTTGTCGTGGACCTGAGGAGCTGGAATTTGATTCTAACCTAAAGCTAAAGATGCTACTGTTCGCACAAAATATATCCGATCAAGTCGACAGTGAGTTGGAATCTCAAAATATATTCGAGGAACAAGATTTTCAGCTTAGTTTAGCTGCGACAGAACATATCCCTCAGGTTGGTAAAATTTGTTGTATGCACTGTTTTATTACTGTTTCACAGTTTAGGGTTTTATTACAGTAGTATGCCCGTAGTTTCGATGAGAGTAACGTCAAGTTTTCTTTCATAAAGGGACATGGTGTTTTTTGGGTAATATTATGGGTGTATTACGGTAGTATATTTGTCAAGTTTTCTTTCAGCGGCACGTGGTGTTATTTTGGTAATTTTGTGGTGGTATTCAGGCAGTTTCGTAAGAGTAACAAGTTTGATTCATATTTTGTCGTGGTTTTATTTAGGTAATTTGAAGGTAGTATTCTGGTAGTTTGGGGGGAGGGTACATTTTATTGTCCCTCCCCAAACTACTGAATACTACCTTCAAATTACCTAAATAAAACTTGTAAAATTTGTTGTATGCATTGTTGTGAAGATCTTGTTTCACAGTTTTATAGTTTTATTACGGTAGTATGCCCGTAGTTTCAAAAGAGTACGAGTAGTTTTCTTTCATAGCGGGACATGGTGCTATTTGGGTAATATTATGGGTGTATTCAGGTAGTTTCAGAAAAGTATATTTGTTAAGTATTCTTTCAGCGGTACGTGGTGTTATTTTGGTAATTTTGTGGTGGTATTCAGGCAGTTTCTTAAGAGTAACTTAAGTTTGCTTCAGATTTCGCCGTGGTTTTATTTAGGTAGTTTGAAGGTAGTATTCTGGTAGTTTGGGGGTATTATTCGTGGTAATACCTGAAAAACACCAATGTTTTTATAGTTATTATTATGGTACCTTGGTTTAACTGTGGTGTTATCATGATATTATTATTGTATTATTGGTTGTTAAGTATTGTGTTACAGATATTCAAATCCCGATCCAATTGCAGATACCCGAGAGAGACAGTGCCTCCAATGATTCACTTGTAAACACATTGCTTCAAGCTGTTATCAATAATGAGAAAGAGGCCCATGAAAAATATTATGCCTATGCACACATTGTTGGATTTACTGTGCAAAAGGACCACATTGGTTATTGGCCGAATTCAAAGAGGATCAAGATAAGGGATTTTGTTTGTGGTAAGGCTAGTACGAAGAGAGAATTGAAGGACAATGTATCGGTGAGGTGCACGAGAGCGGATACAAGGATCGGTCGTGCCGCCATGATCCGATATGCCGTTGATGTCCAAGGAACCTGGTCAGTAAAGAAATTCATAGAAAGTCATAACCATCCGTTGGCGGATGTTGGCGACAAGCACCTATTGCGTTCGAGTAGAAAGATGAGTGACATCAATGCAGATGTCCTCAGATCAATGACAAAATCAGGGTTTAGAACCACAGATGCGTTTAGCTTCCTATCCACAGAAGTTGGTGGAGTGGAGAATCTTGACTGTACGAAGAGGGATGCATATAATCTCTTATAAAGAGAGAGAAGATTACACATCTAACTCGGGGATGCTAATTCATTACTACAATAATTCACTGCACAACAAGCCGAGGATCCAATGTTTACGTGAGACGTCTAAATTGATGAGTCAGGCAGTTTGTTGAATTTCTTATGGAGTGATGGGATGTCCAGACTCGATTATGACTGCTTTGGTGATGTCATAATATTTAATACAAGCTATAGATTGAATAAATACAACCTATGTTGTGCGCCGATTGTCGGTGTGAACCACCATTTGTAGAATGTGTTTTTTGCAGTTGGTTTTTTGTCTGATGAAACGATTGAGTCATTCAAGTGGTTATTCAAAGTCTTTATCCGTATAATGGATAACAAACACCCAATCACAATATTCACCGATCAAGATCAAACAATGAGTAGAGCAATCCAAGAGTGTTTGTCGCACACTAGACATAGATTATGCCAATGTCATATATACAAAAAATTATCTTCAAAAGTGCATTGTGGTTCGGGAAAAAATAAGAGAGTATACGATTTCTTTTATAAATGCATGCGTAGATGTCACTCGGAAGTGAAATTCGAAGAAAACTTGGGGTGAAATGATTGAGATGGGAGAACTTCAGGAAAATGTATGGTTGGATGAATTGTATAATATAAGGCATCGTTGGTCAACAACCTTCAATAAAGACATTTTTGGAATGAGGATCCTATCTACGCAGAGGAGTTAGTCGACTAATAACATATGTCATAGTTTCTCCAAACCAACAAGCACGGTGAATCGAATGTTTTCTCGGCCTCGAACATATCGCGAAAACTTGGCGAAGAAATGAGAAGGATGAAGATTTTAGATGCGAGCAATCCGTTATTGTCCCCGCAGAAAATGCAGCTCGTTTCGAGGCGTGTTGTTTTACTTTACACACGGAACTTATACTCAAAGTTCGAGTCGAGTTTCTTCATGGTTCGAGTGGACTTGCTTTGAGGGCTTTGCCAATAATGATTCAGAATTTCATATAAGAACCTTCGATAATAGAGACACGTACAAATATCGGATTGTGAAATTAGACAGAGCTAATTCGGATATCACGTGCAGTTGTAAAAATTTTGAAATGATGGGTTTATTATGTGCTCACGCTCTAAGGGTTCTTCAGCATGAAAACGTGTACAAAATTTCTGAAAAATATATATTACTTCGGTGGTGTACACATGCAAAAAGGGACATATACAACAGTTTGGAATATCAACATCTCAAGGGGTCTCAAATGTTGCCAATAGTCTCAAGTGGACTTATATATCGCACACATATTCATAAATTAGCATACCAGATAAGTACAAGATCACAAGGCCATGAAGTTGCTGAGGAGTTTGTGCTAGATACATTAAAAAAACTAACACTTGACTTCTATGAAATATTACATGGGAGAGAACCCCAACAAAAGGCAAAACCAACTAAAAAGAAGACCCCGTGTAAAGAGGAAAACCCGAATGACCCGAAGAAAGATGCGTCATAAAGGAATATCTAATTCAAGGCTAAAAGGATATTGGGAAAAAAAATAAGAGAACAAAAAGTAAGTTTAGTTTGCTGAAATATTTTTTATTTCTAAAACTTAGTATCTCCTTCACAACGTGTCAACCTTTTTGTAGGAACGGATAAAGATGTCGGTCCAAGTGATGCTAGAGTTCTCCAAAACGAGGCAAACTGGTTTGGAACGTCGGATCACTTAAGTCAGGTAAATTATAATCTGGACAATGCTATTTATTTATTGTTCAATCTATGATGTTTACAATTTTTTATTCAAATTACTCAAGAAACTGCCTACATCACAACAGACAGAGACATATACAAGCATGTTAATGAATATGGACGATGATATGTAGATTGATAAAGACTTGTTCCACTGATGCTATTGAACATAGAGGATAATTTGTTTGAAGATAATGTTTTGATTTATTTGAATGACAAAAACATTCATTATGGTTGATTTATTGAGCTATTATTTTTGTCTCATTGTCGTTTTACTCTATAAGTTGTGTTCTTAATCCCCAATTGGTTGCATTGGAATAATAACCAGATAATACACTCTAAAAACGATCGTAATATTACTTAAATACAACCGAATATGGGCCTGATTGGAATCAATACGGTTGTATCGGAATATTACTCGTTTTATTCCCGAACAACGCGCGGCAGAATACATTTCCATAGCCGGTTGTATTTGAGTATTCCTCAATGTATTCAAGTCATACCGCTGATCCGCCGAACTGGTTGTATTGGAATATTTCTCGTTTTATTCCAACAACTGAGAGGAATAAGACACAAAATACGACCCTAAAACAATGGTGATAGTGTTCAAATACAACAAAGTTAAATCATAAAAATGGATGTATCAGAATGTGTGTGATGCTGTATATTTGAAATGTCGAATGATTTTAAAATAAATACGTAGGAATTATGGGGTCAGCACGTAAAGTCCTCATTTATATTAATGGCGATTAGTTGCACGTAAAGACCCCATTCATCTCTAATTATTCTCAAATCAAATTTGTGCAGCAAAAGATTTATTTAAATTTTTAAAAATTAAAATAGTAATGTTTTGAATTTTTTTGATGGTGTTACTGTAAAAAGGTATTTACTTAACTAATTCTTAAAAGTTTACATTTACAAATATATTATTTACAAAAATTGCATAATTACAAAAATATTATTATTACTAATTTCTTAAAAATGTAATACAGATTTTTATGCATAATTTTAATACCAGATAATACACTCTAAAACAATTGTGATATTACTTAAATACAACCGAGCATCGGTTTGATTGGAATCAAAGCAGTTGTATCGGAATATTCTTCGTTTTATTCTTAAACAATGCCGGGCGGAATCATGCCTAACTTTTTTTTTAGAAAAAAAATAATAATAGAAAGACAATAAAAAACATAATGTAACACAAAATAAAAACAAACATCAGCAACTCAACAAAAATAAGTACGAAATGACAACAAACTAATACGGAAAATACAGGAATAAGAGGGATATCCAAAAAATAGCCATTAGCTGGGCTACACTCACGAACAGTTGCAGGATCATCTAATTACAATGTAGAAATCACAACAAAAAATATTCTAAAATAAAGTTGAAATCCTTTTCTCCTGCAAAATAAAAATAATAATAATAAATAAAGGAAAAAAATAAACTAACAAAAACAAAGAAGAACTTGAAATCAAAACAAATATTATTGACAAATGATATATGAGCTCAAAATTTACTTGCATAAATAGTAAAATTTAAAATTCAAAAACTTGAAATTTAATATATTGTTGAAATTCAACATATCTAAACCAAATCAACTGATGAGAATAAATCGAATATAAATATGAACTAAAGCAAAAAAACATCTAAAAAAAAAGATAAGTGTCAGCTTCATATTAAAAGAGAAGTGCATGCTCCATCAAACCAGCTGAAGAACATCTCAAATAAAATAAACAAAAAATAGCATATTCACCGAGCTCGGAGCATCAATCAAAGCAACACCAAAAACCTGATCACAAATTAAAAATAAATAGAAAAATGAATATGCAAAATAATAAAAATAAAAAATTATAAATTGTCTAATATAATCAAGTATACAATATTTAAACTTCCACTTCATGCTCTTAAAAATGATCAATCAGTGAATATAATGAATATTAAAATCAAATATGATGAATTCTAAAAAATGTGGTATTTCTCTCGTACTACATCACATAAATAATTACTTCCATAGCCAAAAGATAAAAATGCTTTTAAGTTTTATAAGATGAATTTTCTGTTTGATAGATAATCTAAAACATATTACTAAGAGTTACAAAAAAAAATTATCTTCAGACAAAATCTTTTAAGAAGTCCGTGAAAATAAGAACATTCAGAAAAAAAAAAATACCGTAAATTTCATTATTATTTATATAAATAACATGAGTAGAATTAATATACGTATCTCTTCAAGTAATAATATCAAATATTTTGAGTTAAATAATTTTAAATAAATCTATTCAAACGAAACAATCTTAAAACAATTGAGAGGAGTTAAAAAGATATCAATAAAAATATAAACATCTTTATGAGAATAATTATAGTCCTTGTTCAAAAATTATTTTAAATGATTAGCAATAGGAAACTTGCCAATAACATCAATAAGAAAATGAGGAGAATTGTGATTTGGAGAAAATTTTCAATAATCATTATAAATAATATATGTAGACTTCAAATAAAGAGATAACTTAAACCACATAAAATTAGTCACAAAAATTTTAAGAAAATAAATCAATAATTTAATATGCATATATATATATATATATATATATATATATATTTATTTATTTATTTATTTCATAATAGTTTAAATTACATATTTCATATAATTGTAGGTGTACTTGTTGCACTTTATCTGGATTAAAAAAAATTAGGATCAAAAAATAGATTTAATGATTTTTTTAGGACTTAATGATAACTTTAAGCAGCCTAAGGTGTCGTCACATAACAATTTAAAATTAGCACTAAGAATATATATTTTTGTATTTTAAATATAATTTTTCACGAAAGGGAGGAACTCTTCAAATGTTGTTTTAATATAAAGTTTTATTAAAAAAAAAAAGCAAATAAATCCACAACTACTAATTATTATAGCTTTATTAAATTTTATGAGTATTAATGTCAGAAATAATAATTTAATATATTCATCTTATAATTATTTATGTACGTTACATATACAAATAATCTAAATCAATTAAATATTATTATTTTTATATATATAAATAATAATTATCTTATATATTGACCCATAATCTCGCATCAATCAATAATTAACAATTGCTTATTCATGTGAAACCCGCAACCGTGCGCTCCTGAAAATACACGGCAGTTAACAGCATCATATAGAAAAATGATAACGTAAACAAAAGGATTATTAAATAAAATAAAATAAAAATTAATAATCGGCAATATTGAAAATAATTGAGTGTGATGGAAGCATAAATGGAAAATTAAGAATTATTATATTAAATTTAGATAATTTACATATTTAACACAAGTGCGTGGTTATATATGAGCATAATTATGAAGAAAAAAATATAAGTTGGGAATAAATAAATAAATTAAATTAAATCGTGAACAATTAATGCGATAATATTTAATTAATTTTAAGATTGTTGATGACGATGTAATAATTCATATATTTTCTAAAATTAAATTGTAAGTCACGCGCAATGCCTTTAAAATATGCATAATAAATGGACATTTACATATATACTACACAAGTATTAAAAATGGAATACATTGTTTCGTTATTAAAAATATCATTATCTATTTTTAAAAATGGAATACATTATTTCGTGCATAAATTTATGGTACCGAGATGTTATAAGCATATATATCAAACTTTTGCTCGTAGATATATAAATACATATGAATTATATGGTATGTATCTAAATTTCATTATAAAAAAATTATAGCCATGCATCAAAATAACAAAAAAAAGTAGAGTGAACTTGATGTAAGAAAATGAGATCAGCATTTGTCCTCTTTAGAAAGAGGAGATGATATTTATTCAAAAATAAATAAATAAATAAATGTATACTTAGGGTTCTGTTTGGGGTGGCGGTACCGTGGTGGTGTTCTAGTGTATCATCATTTTATTTGTTTGTGTAAGTTGTGTCTATATAGCTTTTCAAAAAATTACAGTTAAAATCTACATTTTCGCACCGGTCTTGACTAGGTGCATTTGCAGATTCTTAGCTACAATCTGACTTCAAAAAAATAATAAAAAAAATAAAAAATTGTAATTGCCGCCGCAATTTTTGAACATCACAATTATTTTTTAATAAGCTACAACTGCCCCAAACATATCCCTTGATTTTCATATTGTTATTTTTAAGAGTCTTGTTCATTGTATATAATGAAAAACAGCATGTAATCCAAAAAATAAAATCATAATAATATTAATAAGATTTAAATTTTAATTATAATAATAATTAATTTTTACGTATAAAGTGAATTTGTAAGACCATTACTGATTAATGACAATAAGTTGGTGTTTGTGTTCTTATATTATCATATGTCCTTTTTTAAATATATTTTATGGTTGGCTAAATGCTATGTTTTCTTATAAAGTTCCCAATTCATTGTTTTTCAACAAATTTAATTTTTTAATATATGTTATGTGAACAAATTTTACCATATATATATATATATATATATATATATATATATATATATATATATATATATATATATATATATATATAATTCCATCACAATTAATCAATTGCTTATATTAAAATGCCATTAGGATATTTCTAAAAAAAGTAATTATGATAAAATAATAAAGGCAAATCAACTACTACAAAAACTGATGCAAATTTGTTTAGGAAAATTTACATCGTCATATTTACTGCGCAATTCTTATGTATTGACATATTGTACGCACACACATATCTATATATATGGATATGTTGATATATAAATGAATTGTGCGGCATGTATTTAAATGGCCCATTTCTTAAAATGCTGAAATATTTTTTTACAAAATGTTTATTTTGCTTATTCCAATAAGTATTTATATACACAACAATATATTTTTTCATGGTTTTAAATTGGACTTTTTTTTCAATTTTTACAGAAAATTTTGGGCCTCCGCTCATTTTCGCATAAGAGAAGTAGTTCAAAAATATATGTGAAATTATTTATTTTTTATATTTAAATAAAATATATTTAAAATGAAAAAATATTTTAGATGACTGTCTTTTTAGGGCAATTGAAACTGTTTGAAGAAAGATATATTTCTCCGTATTAACATATTTTTCCGTATTAAAATATTGACACTTATTATAATCAGAGTGATGAGTGACGGGTCAGTTTCCGATAATTTGGTTCTCTTATTTCGCGATAAATTGGAAGACGCGATTTATCACCAAACGAAGCAAAGGCGTTTAGGCGGTGGGCGGGTCGCAATCGGCAATTATGCGGAGCGGCGTCAATTATTGGAGTTCCGGTTCCACGGCTGATTAAAGTCTTTCGGTTTATTAAACAATTAATATAATACATTTGATTCGATATTACTAAACTAGTGATATAATTTTATTTTTTAAATAGGTTTTTCTTAACTATTTATAGTTACTGATTTAAAAATTAAATAGCATTATATTAACACAATGTTAAAATATCCATAAATTTAAGTAAAATATGATAAATGAGTTCAGTTGGGACAATATTTTCTTGTGAAAAATTAAAGAGATAAAAAAAAGTGCTGATATAAATAAATCGATCCTACAAAAGTATTTTATAATAATTATAAACTGTGAAAAATAAGTTGTATAACAGTTGCCATAGTTGTCTTTAAGAGATTATAGGAGATTATTTAGGTCTCTATTATTTTGAGGATGATATGTCAAAGACTAAGCGCAATTTAAGCATTTATTACGGTGATGTTCATCAACATTGATGATGATGTGTATTTTTCATTCGTGATTATGATGCGAACAACATCGATGAATCAATTCCAACATTATTAAGACACTCAAACGTCCACAAAACAATGTCTGATTAAGGGGATTTATGGTTTGTTTGATCGGGTGATCATATTATTTCCTTATTTATTGGAAGGCCTCTTAGACTCCGTGTATAGAGCCCCACCCTAAAGGGGACTTGGATCTTGAATAGGTGGAATATCCCGACTTAGAGGAAAAAACATTGAGATACAGTGTTTCACACCAAGGTATAGCAAACATCACATGGTTATTCAATTGTTGATCACCTTCGACCACTGCTCGTCGAATGCAGTCGACCATCGTTGCCTCCCTTTGCTCATTGCAACAAGACCCCTTGTAAATTATGATGTGCATTGTGTTGCAGAGCAACAACACACCGCATATACAATATATTGATGCGCCCCACATAGGATAAGCAGTAATGCATCCAAAGGGCAGTGGAATGATACACTCTATAATAATTGCTTGCATTCACCATACTCGGGATACAATAACTTTCTCCAGAATCCTGAAGCCTTACAACCTAATACTATAACCATTGCGACCAATTATGACTTACATGATCCACAACTCATGTAACTACAAAATCCAGTCTCTAAAGTCAATGAACGTTATCACAGCTTTTGTGAATCCAAACTCTATTCTCTGAGGCCCACGTATGTTATCACAAATCATATAGCTCGTAACTTTGGCCATTTGCGGGCTATTTTAGGTCACTTTTAATTATATGTATATTAATTTACATAAGATCAAATAAATTCAATATTTTAAAAACTATATTACTGTTATTTTATTAAATATTAGATAAATTAATTATGAAAGAGCATCGATGATTTGTAGCTGGTAGGTGGTATGTAATTGTTCCATTTATTATTTTAAATATTTCGCAATAATTTATTGTATTTCAATTAGTTGAATTATACTAAATAAATATATTTAAGAAATAATATTAAAAATAATTAAATAATAAAATTTAAATAACTTTTCTTATTTTGAAAAAGAAATCAAATTAAATTTTTTTAAAAATATGTCCAGTATTCTAAATATAATAATGTATTTCGTCAACATGATAAATATATTTAATTTTAAATTAAAATAATAAAAAATTGAATAAAAACATTAAAAAATCTCAAAATTACCTTTCTTCAACATTTTCTTATAATTATGTGTTGATTCAAGACATAGTAATTAAGGTTTCCGATCGATTATGGCTTTTGGTCTCCCAATATAAAAAAAAGGAAAAAAAGAAAAAGAAAGTATATATATATATATTTTTAATATTTTTTTAAATATATATTCTAATATTTTTTAAATAAATTTATTACTAAAAAATTAAATAAGCCAATCAGCTGGAAAAGTAGCGGCACAACGAAGCAACTAACGTGGACAACAATTTATGATGCGATTCCAATCTACGGTTCAGATTCTCTGCCACCCTTCTATTTCTTCTTCCTTCCTCCAGCACAGAATCCTCTCTCACACACACTCTCTCTCTCTTCAGGATGCTGCTCGGCAAGAGGCCTCGTCCGTCTATGAAGCGGACGACGAGCATGAAGAATGTTTCTGCAGATCTCGGCACAACGGTGGCAGTATTCCCGCCGTTCGATCGAAAGGCACCGGCTACTGGCGACGGAAATCAGCCGCAGTGTAATTATAGAGACTGGAATCTCGATCGGCGGCGGAACGTGACGGGAGAGTCAGGTTTAGTCTCGATGGTGTCGCCGCGAGGGATAGGGTGGGGCTCAGCAGCTGTGGAGACGGCTCCATTTCTTAGGGTTTGCGCTCTCTGCAAGGGGGTTCTCCATCCCGGCCGCGACATCTTTATGTATAGGTATGCGTGTTAGCCGATCTGTTTGCTGATTGGGTGATTTGTTATTTACTTTTTCAAATTGCTTGCAATTTTTTTGATCCCGGCGGATATTTTAGGTGGTTTTGTATTTGTGTGTATTTGTCCACTTTAGTCGGTTTATCTGGGTTGATTTGGTTGTTTCTTACTGATTTATCGCGAACTTTTTATTTTCATGTGTTTACTTGTTGTTAGTGTCCGAGTGTGCTGGAGCTACTCGGCCGTCGGTGTGATTTGGTGGCCTTAAAATAATTAGATCACCTGCTCAGGTCCTCGTAATCATAGTAACCAGAGTTCCGTGCAGAATAATTATTCATAAATTTCAAGATGGTTTGTATACGCTTCAAATAATATATGTTTGTGTTATGGGATAACTTTTTTGTCATTTTTAAATTTGGGGGATGATTCTACATAACTTAAAGATGATTTCATAAAAAAATTTAGAAGGTAAAGTCTTCTTCACTATAATCAATACAATATTCATATCACTATTTTTTTAACGGAAAGTTTGGTGTTTTGTTTTTTATATACATCTGTCTTGTTTTATGTGAACAGTCTTCTTATAGCTAATGAAATTTTTTTGATGATCTATCGATCTGATTTTTTAATTTTTATTTATTTATTTATTTTCTGTCTTGTAGAGATTTTTGCTGTTGATTTAGATTGTATGTTATTTATGAGTGAATCAGCATCCCCTTTCTCTTAGTATAGTCTTCTGCAAATATTTCTAAATACGGCTGTGAAATTGGCATGTAAAAGATTATTATTTCAAGTTAATGTGTAATTTATTCAAAATATAGAAGATAGATTTATAAAATCTCAAATTTAGAAAACACTTAACTCAGTGGCGCAGATGCAGAACAAAGAGGGGAAAAAGGATATAACTGCATCAGTTCCCTTCTGGTTCATAAGAACTCGATTGAGTTTAGTAATTTGCACACATACATCATATGGTAGTTGATACTTATAAAAATCAAACTACATTAAATGTGAAGGATATGTTCAAATCCCGAGAAGTGTCACCACATACGCATTATCATTAATTATTGCTTCTACAGGAAAAGGTCCAATTTTTTGTGTTTTTAGTTAAGAGTAAGTGCCGGTAGGAAATATTCCCTTAGGGAGAAAAATCATCACTGGATCCCAACATTAAAAATCTTTCTTCTGCGATGTTCATTAACTTGTTGCTTGTATTTCGCATTGCTCTCACTAAATTTTATGTTTCAGGATTTTTAACATTTTCTCAAATTATTTCTCAAAATCACCTGCCATTTTGATTGCTTGAGAGCTTCTCGGTTTGGAAATTACAGCTATCTCAACTGTATAATTTGGTTATCTAGTTTATACAATACTGAATGTGTCTTGCGTGTAGTTCTATTTATAGAGTTAAAAACATATTCTGCTTGAACCAAGACATCGTCCCCTTGCTTTAGATGTTCACCTCTAAGACATCGAATCATGTTACCCAACAATCGGTTTTCCACTTCAGTTTGTCCATCGGATTGAGGATGGTAAGCTGTGCTAAATTTGAGTTTAGTTTGTTATCAATTCCACAATTTCCGATAGAAACAACTAACTTAACATCATGATCCAGAGTTATGGTCTTTGGAATGTCATATAGACGAATTATTTCCTTAAAGAAAAATTTTGCAACTTTGATTGCATCAAATGTTTTTTTTGCAGGCGATAAAATGGGTCATTTTTGAAAATCTATCAACCACCACCTTGACAGAATCAAGACCTCTTTTAGTTTTTGGAAGCCCCAAAATAAAGTCTAAACTAAGATCTTTCCATATAGACGAATTATTTCCTTAAAGAAAAGTTTTGCAACATTTATTGCATCAAATGTCTTTTTACAGGCGATAAAATGGTTAATTTTTGAAAATCTATCAACCATCACCATGACATAACCAAGCTCTTGGAAGCTTCGAACTTCAATAAAATTTGTTTGTTTTTGCCATGAATTGATAACCTCTATCTTGCTCGGTTAGTTTTGATACCCTGTTTGGACACAACAAAACCCAAAAACTACACATCTTCCATGCAATTTCACACTTCAGAAGATTCAAAAACAGCTTGTGATCATGAAGAATCGTTTAAATAAATTTTAGGTGATGTAAATGAACATCCAATGAAGGACTATACACAAGAATATCATCAAAATATAACACGCAAAAATATCCATGGAAATGTTTGAGCACCTCATGCATTAGGCGTAGGCCAAAGGGCATTACTCGTCATTCATGTAGGCCTTCTTGAGTCTTGAATGCAGTTTTCCATTCATCTCCTTCACGAATTCTAATTTGATGATAGCGTTTGCAAAGATCTAGTTTTGAAAAACAACTGGCTCCACCCAATCTTTTGAGAACTTAATTTGGGCGTGACATAGGAAAGCGAAACTTAACGATAATTTTGTTAATTGCTCAGCTGTCAATACACATTCGCCACGAGCCTTCTTTTTTTTTTTTGGAATGATGAGTGCCGGAACAACACATGGACTAAGAATATGCCGAATGAATTGTTTCCGTAGTAAACCTTCAACAATTTCTTGTAGGATTTGATGTTCCTTGGGATTCATCTTATAGTGAGGTTGGTTGGGTAACGTTGAAACCGGGAACAAAATCTATTTGATGTTGAATGGAGTGTAGAGGAAGTTGATTAGGTAAGTCAATCGACCAATCATCTGTGAACTGACATAACAATTTTTCCACTTCAACAGGAAATTCGGCCTTGCAGTTATTTGACTCAGCCACCAAGACCGTATACATGCAATTCTCACTTTGATAAGCTGCTAGTAATTGCGAACAAGTTACACTAGTGATTTCTTATTGATGTTAGCTTTTTCCATAGTTGGCGCAGACAATAATCTAATTTTCCTTCTATTCACAATCAATTGAGTACGCGTTGGCTCTACAATCATACCAAGCTCCAACATCGAACTGCGAAGGTCTTCCCAAAATGAGATGTCATACATCCATTTCTAAAACATCACATAAAACATTATAGATAAAATTCTTTTCAATGGAAAAAGTTAACTTTGCACATGTCTATCACAAGAACTTCAACCCCCCATTTAATCCAACTGGTGTTGTCAGATTGTGGATGTTTGGATGTTTTAAGTTCGAGTGCTTTAACGACCTTCGCCGCAGTGACATTTCACATGCATCCACTATCTACCAATAAGTCACAAACCTTACCATTAATGGTTCAATGAGTACGGAAGATATAATTTCTTTGAGAGTTTACAGGTTATTTAGGAGAATAAAATTTTCTCCATGACACAAGAAAATAACTATCCATCATTACCCGGTATATTTTCATATTCTTCATTGGACAATGGAAATTCACGTGACTCTTTTTCAACTGCTTCACCTTCCATCGCTTGCAATTGACAACGATCAGGACCTTCATTAGAACGTTGGTCGGGTTGGAGGCATCGAAAGCACTTAGATGATCTTGATTTATGATAAATGTTGCCACAAATGTTCGTTTGTTTAATAACAGTTTTAGGATCATTGGAACCCGTGAGATTGCTATTGTTTTGGGACCGAAGGGGGTCGGCTTCACAATGTTAGATCCGCTCTTCGTTGCTTCACCTACCAACTCATTAAAATTTCTTCTCAATGTTGATGATTTGTTTGACCGATTGAGCTGTAGTTCAGCCTTATAGGCTAGATTAATAGCTTTAGATAATGACCATACCGAGTTCAATTCTAGCTTTTCTTGCATAACATCTTTAACTCCTCCCACATACCTGGAAACCATTTGCTGTTTAGATTCATTAAGATTGTTTCGAGCACTAAACCTATAGAATTCTTCTGTATAATTGCCGACTGTTCTGTTTTCTTGAGATTAATATGGATATTGCAAATACAACATTTGCTTGTAATCAGATGGAAGGAAGTGGTTGTGGAGAAGTTGTTTTATCCTCGCCCAGTTTTTAACAGTTCCCTTGCCTTCATGTCCTTTGGATTGCATCAATTGTTGCCACTACGCTCTGAACCCTCCCTTAAGCTTGCAGGCTACGTATCTGATATGTTTTATTTGGAGGAATATCCATGTAATCGAAGAATGTCTCGACCGATTGTTCCTAGTAGAGATAGTCTTCAATGTGAAGGTGACCAGCAAAAAAAAGGTAGAAAGATTTTTACCTTGAAGTCGATGTAGCCATGCTCTGGATAGGTTCGACATTGACGAGCATTTCCCAATTTGATAGGATCCTCGCCAAATTTTGAATCTGAGATGTAACTCCACTGATGAGGTCTTCATTCATCTTCGGATTTAAGACAATTGGAGAGTGTCACTAAATTGGTTCGTCGGGGTCTCGCTAGAGCTCGATTAACCGCAGTAGATTCATATAGCGATGGTATGGTTGCCGACACGACTGTTGTTGTCGCCGGTGGATGAATCTGGCGTTCCTGAGAGATTGAAACTCTCGCCTGACCTTGCCAACAAATTGTTGAAAATTGTTGGTAAGCTGATCAATTCCTGAGTGACGGAAGCTTGAGCCTCGTGTAGGATTTCCCAGTTTCGATCGTTGTCGCTTGCTGTTCATTTTCCTCCATCCGCCATTCTTGCCGCTCTGATACCAATTTGCGCAGCTACTGAATAAAGAAAGGGGGAAAATAGAGAATATGAAGTGAATGAGTATATTTCTGTAATCAAATATCAAATGTGTCCTTCACGGTTACAACAGTAGCCATATATATTTGTTTCCACTACACAACCGTATGCACGGGTAAAAGGAATAGGCTAAACCGAAATAAGAGGTAATATTCAACAATAAGTTTTATATAATACTAATATAAATTATTAGATATAATAATAGCTGTTCATAAAAGGAAATAACTGCATCACTCAGCTTCACCGCTAGGAAAAGTTATTTTAGATAGCAAAGTTTACAAAAGATTTGACTAAAATTAGTTATCTTTACTTGCATTTAGAAATCAGAGATGATAAAAATCAATAAATAAGCTATTCCACACAGGCCCTAAATATGGTGTCGGTTTGTAGGCTCTATGCAAATTATAATCCGTATGTACGAAGGTAGTCCATACATTATAAATTCTCTTCATTGAGAATTTTCTTTCAATATTTTGTTTATTTGCTTATTTTGTCAGTGAGAGGTCTAAACAATCAATTATTTAAGCATCAAATTTATACTCTATTAATTGATTGATTCATTGAAAAATAAGGAGAGAAACTTAATCATTATTTACTCTCTGACATAATAAATAAAGATGTCATCTTGAAAGAAAATTCTCAATATAACATCTAATGTCATACTGCCCATTTTAACCTATTGGTTGGGAAAATATATATTGCATACGAAGTCCGTATGCATGTGTGGTATATGTTGTACAATAGTGTACGGTGATTTTGTACATGGTGTTCGCATATATATGAACTGTGTATGTAATATTTTCTTTTGGTTGGGAGCTTGGCTTTCCAGCTAAGGATGCCTTGTGTTTGAGGCCTTGCATTCATGATGTTTGAGTTTGCAATTAAATTTGCTCAGTAGTCCAAAAAAAAAGTTTTGTGATCTTATTTCTGTGATTGCAGGGGTGAAATTGCCTTTTGTAGCATGGAATGTCGCGAGCAGCAAATAAAGGTAGATGAGAGGAAGGAGAAGGCGAAATGCTCCATTGCCTCTAGGAAGGACTCGACTCAGACTCCAGCGAACACATCAGCTTCTAAGGCCCCTAGCGGCAGCGAAAGAGTGGCCGCTGGCTGAGCAACTTGAGAACAGTTTACGTCTCCTATATTTGTACAATTTGTACATGCCTTGAGGCATAAGCAGGATCCTGGACTAGTTTGAGATGCCATTTTGGTATTTGGCAACTTGTGCTACCTTACTGGAGTTCTTAAGGTGGTAATCAGTCCTCCTTTTTGTCTCTATATTGCTAGTTTGGCTCTTGTGGCTACTGATATCTATTAAGGTTTGCAGAGGGTTTATCATTAAGCTTTCCTATTTTTATCCTTGGCTTGTGGGAAAGCTCAATCTTTATTTCAACTCCTGTAAAATGAGTATTATTATTATTATTATTATTATTATTATTATTTTGGATTATGTATTGAGAAGTAAGAACAGCACTCATCTATTGGTGGCATAGTGGTTGAGGATGTAGTCTCTCATCATGAGGCCATGGGTTTGAATTGTGCATGTTGCCCAAGAAAAGTCCTATTTTTTTAGGATTATTTACCTTAGTCTACTTTATGCTTCTATCAAATAAAGCCCGAGACTTGGAGATGCCCTAAACCCTAAACTCTCAGATTAAGACTGATGATCAGTTCGTGTGGTGCAGACAAATGAAAAAAATAAAATTTTGTGCACTTTGAGTGACTGAGAGTAAAGCCCGTTTCCGAGTCAAGTGTTTGGAAACAAGAACTTTTACATTTGCTTGTAGATTTCAACTGTCTCATGCTCTATTTTGGATTGTTACTAGCTCTGATTCTTGGCCAGGATGTTATTCCTGTTGTGGCTGTTGAATTTTTCTTAGTTATGATGATGTCCGTAAACTATACTTCAGACTCAAACAATCTTTGAATTATATCATATGTTACTAGCTGTGATTTTTTTGGTAATGATACTGTTGCTAGTGCAGCACAGTTGGCTCACCTTTTGTGAAAAAAAGAAAAAAATAAGGGGGATATTTCTAAATTTTCTTTATAAAATCTCAAAAGTGGAAAGGTGGGTGCGCACAAGCACGATTAGATTTTTAAAGAATAACGGAGTATTTTTCACATTTGTCAAAAGATACGAAAAGAAAAAGGCAGAAATCAACTAAATAAGCAGATGAGAAAATCGTTTTGAAATTCATTAATATTAAGATAAAATATCTCCCCACAATTTGATCTCATAAAACAAGAGACCAATGGGGATCCTTTTTTTTTTTCTTGTTATTTTAGCTATTTATATTTATATTTGAAATACAAAATATGTATTTTATTTTTATATTTATAAAATCATAATTCAAGCAACCCAATGCATCCAATATTGCTCAAATCATCCGAATAATCTTTTATTTCAGCTTATAAATTCCATTTAGAGACAAATGGGAGATTTGGTCTACATGCATATACAGAAAAGACAAAAAAAATTTCTGTTGCATACTCAGACAACTTCTTTTGATTTCTTGGCACAGTTCAGCACTGCTTCTCCTACAGTGAGGAAGATTTTGTCACTTCCAATCAGTTCCATGAGCTCTGAAGCATGAAGCTTCTCCATGATCACTGGCCCTGGATTGGCAAGAGCCAGCTGCCATACCAAAACAAGAATTTCAGCCCCTATTCAGATCATCAATCTATCATAATCATTGAATTGAGCTTAGAGAGCCAAATTTATCTATCCCTTCTCACCTGAATATTCCTTTTCTTCAGAGACCTGAACAACTCTTCCAAGGCATGAATGCCACTGGTGTCAATGTCAGTCACAGCTGCAAATTTTGCAATTTAATCCTTGAAATTAGAGATAATCTATCTGCCTTCCAAAATTATAAAAATTAAACAGTCAGAAAGCATGGAATCTCACGAGACATCTCCACGATGAGGAACTCGATCCGTAAAGTATCTATTTTCTTCAGCTTCTCCTCTTCATCAGTCAACCATCTTAAGATTCTGCAAGCAAAAGATGAAGCTTTTTCAAGTATAATTAGATGTAATAAAATAAAATACTAGATATAAATGCAAATGGGGTTATTGTAAGTTATTATTTACCTCTCTTTAACATAATTAGAATTAGTAAAATATATGGCTGAATCAACTCTCACAATTAGGACTCCTGGAACTTTACTGGCATCAGGATATTGTTCAATGTTCCTGTAGATTGTAGTTCCAGGAAGATTGCCCAGTATGGCCGTCCTAGGTCTTGTCACTTGTAGAAGAAGCTTAGCAAATGATATGAAGACCTATAAAGAAAAAAATTTTGATAAATAAATTTGAAAAAAAACATTTAAATCTTAAATTTTTTAGAGAAAAATAATAGAATAGTCGGCCTACTGACTCTTTGTTGTAGTCATTTTAGTCCCAAAGGCTATAAATGTGTGGATGTGATACGCATATT
Source organism: Papilionanthe hookeriana x Papilionanthe teres (assembly GCA_022702705.1). NCBI lineage: Eukaryota > Viridiplantae > Streptophyta > Magnoliopsida > Asparagales > Orchidaceae > Papilionanthe > Papilionanthe hookeriana x Papilionanthe teres. Next base: position 1,250,098 of record CM040429.1, on the reverse strand, counting down.
CCTTTAATATGAGCTAAAATAATTCCACAAAGGATTATTTTCAGTCCTAATTTAAATAGTATACAGTTAACTTGACACTTTTATAAACTCTGAGACTAAAATTTGTAATCGTATTTTTTAGAGAAAAATGTGAGAATAGTCTCCTTTACTCTTTACAGGGAGTCATTCTAGTCCTAGAGTCTATAAATATGCCAATTTAGTCCATATACTCTTTTAATATGAGCTAAAATATTCACCGCAGAGGATTATTTCATCCCAGTTAAAAGTATAGCGGATTAATTTGATACTTTTATAAACTGTGGGAACAAAAAAAACTGACACTTCAATATATTTTCTTATATTGTTAACAAAAAAAATTATCAAATACAAAGCTGTAGTGAGTTTTTTCTCTCACCGCAATCAATAGACCAATCTCAACTGAAGCAAAGACCACACCAAGGAATGCTCCCAGGCAAGCAATGAAATCAAATTTATCGACCTTCCAGATGAGAAAAGCTGCTTCGTAATCGATCAAATTAATCACGGCGGTGATGATGATCGATGATAGAATGGCGTTCGGAGTATACTTAAATAATGGTGTGATTAATAGTAAAGTAAAGAACACCACAATGGACATAACCAAGTTGGACACTGGAGTTTGGCATCCAGAGATGTAATTAACAGCTGATCTTGAAAATGATCCTGAAATAGAGTTAAGACCATAAAAAAAGGAATACTTAGCATACATACCACTCAATTCCTATGTATTTACATATCTAATACCTAAACTTCAAATTTTACACATATGCCAACCTTATATAAGCATAAAAAAGTGCATCACTTTTTAAAACTTATAATAAGTGTATTTTCGATGTGATATAAAAGATTTGAGTGGTAGAACTGCATCAAACAAAGTTTGCGTTAGATATGTTGAATGATAATCTATGTTGTACCGGTGGCAACGTAGCACGAAGTCATCGAGCCCACAACATTCATTGTCCCAAGCGCAACCATTTCCTTATTTCCATCCAACTGATAGTCCTTCATGGATGCAAAAGTTCGTCCGATCGCCACCGCTTCCTATAGAACTTTAAGCACTTAGAAGCAAATAAAAAGGCTAGCTTTCTAGAAGAAAATGGTATTTGATGATTGAGGGGTACTCATCTAAAACCTAAACTTTATTTTTTATATTTATACCACTGAAATATTTCATATCACACCAAAAATACAACTAGTTTATCTTTTAAAAATGTGAAATACACCTTTTTCTTGAAATACACTTTTTTCATGTATAAGTAAGGCGACATCTATGCAAAAATTAAAGCTTAGATATTAGATATGTAAAAATAGAAGAATTGAATTGTATGTTTGCAAATCTTCCTTGATAATTCTATGGAGTACCGTTAGTGCAATCATGCCAGCAATAATGCCAATCTTGACTCCCTTGGCGAGCAGCGGTCCCGAAAAATAGATTAGGTTGACAGAGGAGGGGTTGATCCCTTTTTTTATATGTTTCACCTTGAAAGTGACAACAATAGTTGGTTTATTATCTTATTTTGAAAAATTAGAACAGTGAAAAGAAACTAATTTTGATTTGGTTAAAATGACCCACTATTTGCACTCCATGTCTTTCTGCATGAGTAATATAAACAAAAAATGTCGCCAAAACGACAGAAATTAGCGGCGCAATTGCGGGCAGCCAAAATAGCTTCCTGTTCTTCTTTCCCTGTTCACATAACTTCAATTAGTTCTTAGAATATGAAATATGGAGATCGATACAATTAAACAAAAATGTTGCAGTAATTGTTACCACATGCTTAGCAGCAAGAAGGAAAATCAAGAAGATTGATCCTATAAGAATTGTTGGCCAATTCCACTGAGCAAAATAGTCAAATAAATGGAACAGTTCAGTGCTAACACCAAAATAAACTGAAAAGAAAACTGTTTTTATGAGAATAAATACATAAATACCAATAATTTTACAACTTACCCCATGGGGAAATGGATGAAAAACAGACTTCATAACAGAAATTATGTCTGTCTGTTTTGTAAAGTTCTGTATGCCAAGGAAACCTTTGAGTTGCTGAAGACCGATAGTAATGGCTGCTCCAGACATAAATCCAACTATTGCAGCATGTGATAAGAAGTCTATGAGAAATCCTAGTCTGCAAATTACAAATAGAAGCACATAAATAAGTTAATTACATGTTCGATTAAGAATTCAACAGTTCATCTTATTAATCTTTTTTTCTTTTACCTTAAAAATCCTAACAACGCTTGAGTGATACCAGCAAAGAAGGTAGCAGTGAATGCAAGCCTTAGGTATTCCTCTTTGTTATTTATGGGATCAAGTTCATCTTGCAAAAGGGACCCCAACAAAAGAGAAACTACTGCTACAGGCCCAATAGCAATGTCTCTTGAACTTCCCATGAGCGCGTAAACTAGAGGTGGAACAAAGCTAGAATCTGCAAAAATATTTAGTCCCATTTATTTACATGAAGATGTAGTTAGCTCATCAAGTAGTATTTAACCAATGCTTATAGGTACTTACAAAGACCATTTTGTGGTTCCAGATTTGCAAGCTTTGCATACCCAATGTCCTGTTTTCAAACCAAAGCACGTCATTGAATAAACAGAGAAAAGCAGACTTATAACTTCCTGCATACAGACTTTTAGGAATCTAACACCTAAACATTATTTTTTAAATTTATACCACCCAAATCTTTCACGTCATATCAAAATATAACTATTTGAAATTTTAAAAAGTGAAATGTTTTTCATGCATAGATAAGGTGTTATGTAAGTATATTGAGGCTTCGGTGTTAGATATGTAAATACTTAAGAATTAAGCAGTTTGTATGTAAATCTTCCTTTTGTTATCTTTTAATTTGGGGCAGGATGAGATTTTTACTGTGTTAATTGGGATTCTTTACTTTATTTCCGACGAATGTATTGTGCATACGTTCAAGCACGTTGAATGGTTGCTTGATTTAATGTTGTGTAACTAAAAATTATGTATACATGAATGTTATTTACATAATAAAGCTATATATATCAAATGAACTATATTTGATTCAATGTTAGATTAATTATTCAATGCAAAAAAGATGAGTATGATCTCCTAGATACATCAAATTGGTTCTACAACTAGACTTTATTAAAATAAAATTTAAATGTTATGATTGAAACTTTTAATTAAACATGTGACATCCTGTAAGAACATAATATATAATATATGTATCACTAAACAATCTTAAGTTATTGCATAATCTTACTTGAGGTATGCAGAGGCTGGCAATTGTTAATCCTGCAATAACATCTCCTTTGAACTTAATCAAATTATAATCTCTTCCCCATTCAAAGATTGGAAACAAAAACTGCAAGCCAAGCATGAACTTCCTTGATCCAGGTTGGTCCTTGTAAGGCTTCAAGGGGTCGTCGGCGAAGAAGGTTTCCTTCAATCCGTCGGCGAATTCTTTAAGAAACTTCTTTCTTGGGGGGCATCCGACCTTGTAAGTCGAAGGAGATTTCTCCAATTTCTGCTCTGATTCATACTGTTTAATGTTATCTGCTTCTGAGTTCTCAACTTCATTTACAGTCACAGTATGGCCACCCATCTCTTAGCTGAATATATATGAAAAGTTCAGCTGGGTACTTATTATTAATGAGAGGCTTAATTCACCTATAATTCAAAATTTTATAGCCGTTAGGAGGAAAAGAAAAACTTTTTTTTTTTTTTTTTACTTTTAAAAAGTGAAATACACCATTCAATGCATAGGAATGGTGGTATGTATGTGTAACAATTGAAGTTTAGGTAGTAGATATCTAAATACATATGAATTGAGTGGTTGGTATGTAAAACTTTATTTTTTATAAAGAAACAAAGAATTAAATTGCAGCTATATGTAGTTATCAGGGAAACACAACCTAATTCATATAGCGATGCTGATAGCAATAAAACAAAAGACTACAAACAAACAAAAATAATTTGGCGTTTAATGCAATAACATAACAAAAGTGGTCTAAATTGTCAAGTCGTCTGATAAAGAAAGAAACATGCATGCAGTTCTGCCTATCCCTAGCCCTTCTTCAATTATAAAAATATTTTTTGTCTTTCATAGACTTCTTAATCTCAAAAGTTGAATCAGTCTTCTACGACAGAAGGGAAAAAAAAAAAAACTAAGAAATCAGTAAAAATATACATTAAATTTATAAAAAATTTAAAGGATTTCACCTTGCTGTAATGCCCCTCCCCAAACCCTAATCATATTTGGAGAAAATTAGGCGATAGAAGACGCCATTTTAAGTGATTCAGGATAAAAACTATATTTTTATTGCTAACGGCTGGTTTGCATGCAAAGAATAGGAAAAAAAAATAAAACTTCTTTTTCTTATATTTCCAAACAATACCTTTCCCATTGTTGCCCAAAAGCTTAATATATAACCTAATCGCATTTGCAGAACTTAATAAAAAAAGTAAAACAATTTAACCACAATGCCAAAACTATTGTCGAAAATATTAAAAAAGGAGCCGTTTTTTAGGCTTAAAACCAATCTTTAGCAATAAAAATGCAATCTTTTTTCATAAATCTCAATGAGAAAACTCAAAAGAATGCAGAGAGAGACAGAGATATAAACCTCATTCCTTAGAGAAGTGTGAGCGTGGGTTACGAGGAACGTTGTGCTGTTTGGGGAATAATTATAAGCACAACAAAAGGGTAAAAATTGTGGAGAAGAAAATTGTGTAGGAAGATTCCATGAACTGCCAAAAACGTCCACATTCAATGAATAAATGCTTCAAGAATTGAACCTATACGGAATTTGACGTTTGTAACAGAGACACTGCCAATGGGCATTGCCAACCGTTCATTTTGAAGGCACGAGGGAGGGTCTATGAAAATCTGAAATAATTATATTTTTAGTTGGTGCTTGGTATTATAATTTAAATTGAATTTAGCCATAAATTTAATATAAATTCAGCTAAATATATAAAAAAAAATCTAACGTCATGTTAAATTGAATTTTTCCATGTTTAGTATTTTTCTCCTGTAATTCGTCCTTTTTATGACGTAAATCAAGATTTACTAAATTTGATTGTGTGACAGTCATAAATCCATGTTTCAGTCAAACACTATCTTAAAAATATTTACATACATGTCATTCAATTTTAATATAACTCACTCAAAAATCATTCTTTCTTATATTTCTACCGTCCAAATTTTTAATACCATATAAAAAATATCATTATTTTAATCTTTAAAAAGTAAAATAAGATTTTATATATCTAGAAATATAAGTTTGAGTGTTATATGTGAAAAATACATATATATTGAGTGGGATGTATGTAAATCTTCCTATTTTTTAAGTAGGCTAAAAACTTCTGTAGAATTTGTTGTATAAAAATAAGTCCCAACAGATACTTCCAAATATATTTATAAGGGGTAATGCTTAGACAAAAAACATAACTGAAACGGCAAACTTTCTTACTTGTCAGCTTTTATTTAGTGGGGATTAAAAGCAGTCTTTAAAAGTGACAATATAATGTGTGTGTGTGAGATTATCCTACAAGTCTAATCTCATAAATTTTATTTGTCTTACCCTCCAGCCTTAGAGTCATAGGTACTTTATGTCAACTTTGATGCACATGCCATAAGTTTGAGCTTCTCCATTAAATGAAGGTGGAGTGTAAGCCATGTTTGTCAGCCTAGAACTAAGCAAACACCCTCGATTCATGTTATCTCCTTTGAAAGATAATCCATCGTTGTTTTGCTGACTAGAATCCTCTGGTCGCCTCTTGATTATGTAAATTAAGGGCACTTACAACCCATAAAAATGAAACCATGAGATATTGAACAGGGCCGTCACACCCTTGGATAGATTAGTCATCCTCCTTTTTTTTCATTTTAGTATCTTTGAGCCCATCTTTTTTCAATTCTCATTGTTTCCTATGCCCCTATCCTTTATAAAGCTACATAAAACCCATTGTGACATTTCTTTTCATAACATCCATTCAGACATTTCTTTCATTTTCACTGAATCCATTCAAATCTTAATCAACTAATAAATACAATAATTAATTCCTTAATCAGGAGTATTCTCGAATATACCTGATGTGTAATTAAAGTTAGAAGCTTTGCTTCTTTGGAAACCTCGACCCCCATACTTAAAATATACTTGATTTTAAGTTATAGTCCTTGAAGGGGAAATCTCTAGGATATAATATTTAATTTGTCTTTCATTAATCTCCACGTGCCTATAAATTTGATTGATTTAAATACAACCAATCATCTAATGCAACATCTATGGGGCATCTTTGGAAGCTCATAACTAATAAACATCAATAATAACAAATATTTCACAATAAATCTACAACACTCATATACGAATATGTTGAAAGATAAATTCAAGCACATAGATGTAGTCAGATGACATTCAATCAAGTGGATTCCAGAGTTCTCATTTGGGTAATGCAAAAATATACAATAATAAAAATTATGTGTTATCAACAAATTTTTATCATCCGACACAAATCTTAAGACTTTTTTTAAAAAATAAATATTTTGGGATTCAAATTTAAGATCATCCAATGCCCAAATTTTAGCAAGTTTATAGTCAAACTAGTTGTCTCAATAGAATGAATCCAATGAAGTCAAAGTTGTTTCAATCTTAGTCCAATTAAGTCATGATTAATTAATTAATTGAATGGTCAAATGAACTCTAAACTTGGCATACATATAATCAAATCAAGCATCTCAATAAAAGTAATCCAACAAACCAAATATCACTTAATTATAAGGTCATTAATACCCTCAAATCATTAAAAAGAAAAAAAGAAAACTTTGAGCAAGAGTAATTAATGTGGGTTGTTCAATGAAAAAATTATTACATTATGACACCTGATGCAAATTTGCATCAGATGCTCAATTAAAATTGGTCATGTGTTAGGATGAGTCCCACACTTTTAAAAGACAACCAACCATTGTATTTCAGTGGGGTCCATATTTTGATGTGACCAATTTTAATTGGACACCTGATGCAATAATTTATCTGTTCGTTGAATGATCATCCCCCAAGCGCTGTAAATAGATCCCCTATCTTCACTTAAGGGGAGGAGGATAAAGAGTTGAATCAGGGTTTTGAAAATCAAGTCCAAAATTGAGCTGGAAGAGGAGGAGGTTCAAGATTCAATGGTTGGTCTGGATTGAAGTGGAGGCTAAACTAGGTGACATTAATATAAAAAAATATATATTAAATATAATCTAAATGATATATTAATGTTGTAATATTATAAAAAAGTTATCATGAAATAAAAATCATATGAAAATATATCATGAAATATAAATCATTTGTGAAATTAAATAACATATTTCAATGAGTAACATTTTCTTCTGTAATAGATATCAATGTAGATTCCTTAAACTCTTTCGTTCCACTACTTTCAGCAATTGTTTCTCTAAAAGGAATAAAATATGCAAGTGCCAGCATCAAATAAAAAAATATCTGAAGTAAACAAAAGATAAAAAGATAATATTGAATACTCGATTACATAAATGTATATTAATTAATTAATTAATTATAATATACATCATTTAATGTGAATCAAAATACTTATGAATTAAAACAATAATAAATCAATATATGAGTGATGCACTGTTATTGCAATAACAACACCAATCAAGTATTTTAATCCAAAACATATCAGCAATAGTTGAAAAATAGATCAGTTCAACGGTTGGACCGGCAGTTCCATCCGATTCATTGTGATTCAATGCAGGGATGGTTTTTTAGGCCAACCGTAACTGGATCTTCGCCCGATTCATGGTTGAACCGGCTGGTTTGGTCGGGTTTTCTAAACCTTGAGTCGATTTAGTGTTATTTTGGATTGAAGACACAACAATATTAACTTCCAGTCTTCTGCCGCCAACCGTAGACCACCGTCAGCGACCCCTGCTCAAAGTTGTCAGTAACTTTATGGTGTAGCGACATATCTTGAATATGATATAAACAAAGAACGTAAAGTTGAAGATCCGACGGTAACTCCCAACGATAACTATTTATGATCGCAAAAATATAAACACTTTTTTCGAATTCCAGAAGTTTTATATACGTTATGTTATGTACCCGCAAACATTAGGTACTATCCTAGATGTGAGAAAAGAGTGCATTATTTATAATTACACACTTATAGTGAAATATTTTGTCTGCGCTAAACGCTCTATATGACTTTTTTTTTCTTTAAGATTTTTGCCACGAAAAAAATCAAGCCTCTTATTTTCAAAATATTTTTATGTGTGCTAGATCATTATATAACTAAGAAGTTAAGTTATTACTCTAATGCTGTGAGTCTTTTGACATGATAAGACTTGAAAAAAATTATTTCATTCATGAAAATCTTTTACTATAACCATTCAATTCAAACATTTTTAAACCCAAGAAGTTGAGTAAGATGATTTTCCCACAGCGACTTTTATCTGCACGAAGCCAACCTATGGATAGAAAGAAAGATACAGGAAAGGTGCGGAGCAAAGTTGTCCCCTCTTCTCTGGTAACCCTAGCCGGTCATATAGGCAATAGCACTCCTACCTTATCATGTATCTTCCAAAAAAAGGTTAGTTTGTGTGCTTCTCATTGCCATCTTTGGTTCGCTAAATTTTCCTAAGTATAAATCAATATAATTTATCCCATAGATTAATTAGGAATAAAATTTAAAATAAGTGTTGACAAAATTGGCTGAAGATAACAAGATCTCTCCATTTAATAACTTTGTAACGCTTATCACAAAACAAAGTCAAAACTTAGAGTTACAAGGATTTTGTCTTGAAACCCCCATTTGCCTTATTATGCGTTGATGCTTCAGTGTGGCTTCTAAGCGGCATTGGGACCAATTTGGCATTTAATATTTATTTTCCAAAACCTTCAAGAATATAATAAAATTTACATACATATCACCTACTTTTTATATATTTACATATCCTACACCTTATAGCCCCTAAAAGTTTTCCTTAATTGTAAAAAATTCTTATTATAAAAAAGTTCAATAAAAATGATAAAGATAATAATCCAAATATAAATATCTTGCCATGCAAAATATACGTCACGCATGACCTCCAAAGCACAAGAGATAAACCAAAAGGATTCTATATCGCTTCACCATTAAAGTGCCTTTATATGCCATTATACTTGTTTTTTACTGATCACTTATGGCCTCCATGGATACGAGCTTTGTGGAAGCTTATGTGGAGAGAAAGCTGTACAAGGAGAAGATGAAGATAATGCAAGCCAGGCGATGCGGTGAAAAGGAAGAAGTAGAAGAAGAAAAGAAGAAGAAGAAGAAGAAGAAGAAGAAGGATAGTCTCTTGAGTTTATGGAGAAAGAGAATTCATCCAAGCCTGTTTTCCAAGTCATCTGGTGCAAATAATTAGCTTCGTCTGCGTGCTTCTGTAATGTTTCGTTTTAATTTTACTTTCTTTTATTTATGTCTTGATTAATTAGGTTAATGTGGTTTGTGATTTTGTGAAGAACTTTGCTTCAAAATATAAGTGTACGTTTTTCAACCTCTTATTTGACATGTGTCCTTCTACCTGGGAAATAACATGCCACGTATATTCATAAGAACTGCAATCAAATTTATATATATATTCATCTTGCTCTATTATTATATTGCGTATGTAATTTCTACAGTTTTCTATTTGCATAGCCTGCCATCTTCTGTGTACCTACGCACCCTTGCATGATGTAATAACAAGAAATATTTAGGTATGGGCACGCAGAATTACGTGCGGATGAAGGTTATTGAGAGGGTATTGAGGGGTTAGGTTTGTGTTATTGGAGTTAATACCTTCAATAGCCTCACGATAACCCCCCAGTAACCTCAAATATATGAAAATAGAACCGTGGGACTTATTTGTAGGTTATTGGGGGGTATTGTGAGGTTATTTGGAACATTAACCACAATAACACGTATATAACCCCTTAATATCCTCTCAATAACTTTCATCCGCACACAATTCTGGTGTGTATTCCGTACCTAAATATTTCTCTGTAATAACAGAGTACTGGTCCAGCTATTGTGTGATGTGCCATCCCCAAACATATTTTCACACCGTCTCTTATTGTTACTTACATACACTATAAAATACGGACAATAATGAATGGAGAGATCACGTCACATACATGTGAGTTTGTGAGAACATGCGCATGAATTTGTAGTAATATGATCTCCTCATCCACCATTATTCATAAAAATATATAATATTTTTCTTATTTTTGTGACCAAAACTTGAAGAGAGACTGAGTGAGGAATACTTTATGTAATGTAAGAACTGTGAGATATTTTTATATGTAAAATTAGATACATGAATATGATTTTTTTAGTAGGTATTATTGGTTAATTCTAGAGACAGTATGAAGCTCAGTTGGAGTTCAAGCAACATTCATGTGATTATTAATTGAGGTTCAAAATTCAGTTATAATTGCAGTAATTTCGACCTACCATATAATAACCATGATTAATAACTTCGAACAATAGTCATAATAAACTTTAGCGATATTGTTTTTATATTCCTCTATATTTGGCAACTGGATGTGACAGGTGAAGTATTGTGCATCACATATGTCAAAGTAGATAGTGCTGCGAAAAGTGTGAACACTGGTGTTGGACTAAATTACACACAAGTTTCATCGTGTAATAAAATTATTTTATTACTATATATTGTATTTTACTTGTTGATGTTTGGTCAATAAAATCTATCATTTGACATGGAGTAGTACTTAATTTCAAAGCATCTTTCAAGAACAAAGTGTGAAATTCTCACTAAAATTAATAATTTAGAATCCTGATTTTAACAAATTTACAGTCAAACTTGATAAGACAAATAAAATGAAAACAAAGTCTGATTCAATACAAGTGAAATCAAGCCTAGATCTAGACAATACTTCATTTTTTTATGTTTATAGTTGCCCACTAAGAAGGTCAAATAGATTTACAATATGATAAGTTTATGTTCAAATCGAGTGCCTCAACAAGACGAATCCAACGAGCCTAAAATTACTCGCATGATATCATTAAATAAGGCACTCAGATGTCCATAAAATGTCGTAAAATCGATGGAATATTTTTGAGGTATTCGATAGAATGGTTATGATTATTTTCTTATTTGCAGAGAAGTCTATCTAATACTATAAACATGTCATATCTCCTTTACGAGAGTGACTTAAATTATAAAGGAGAGGAAGATCATAGTTTGGAGGATGATCGAAACAAAAAGAAATTAGATTCTAGCGTTTTACAACAAATATCTAGCAAATAGTTCTCGCTCGTGCAGTCGCCGACCATCATCGACTACTACTAGTTGGCCATCGAAGCATCCTACAGAGCAACAAACACCTAAGAAGGCGTAACAACATATTCCAAATTTGGTGTAACGACACACATCGCATACTGTGCAATGACACCTCTCAAAGAAGATTTAAAAGTTCACTCCAAAATAACATATCACAACTATCATACTCAGCATATGATGAATATCTACAAACTTCTAGAACTCTGTCATTGCAACCCACCGCTTGGATTACATGTTGGTCTGCAAACATTATTACAATGCTCTTTGTGGTCTATGCGACTCCCAACTTCGACCTTTGAGACCTACAAACATTATTACAAAATGTCATGGCCTACATGATCAACATCCTACGCGACACATAACTCATCCATCTCCCAACTTCGATTTATGTGACTTACATATATTATTACATTTCACCTCTATGAATTATGTAATCAACTATAATCTTCGCGCACCACAACCTGTGCTACTGCTTACACTAATCCTTGTTGCCTGCGAATGCTATCACAACTCCTTACTACAATCATTGAGGCCATTCAATGCTTCTGAAGCTACCACATACGACGGCCTACATGGGCAAACATTGTTGACTCTACAACTATTGTCTATGACATTGACGACAAACTACTGCCTCCATAGCTACCTACTAAGACCTTAACGACCCATCACGTCTATCGTTCTTCAACTATTATTTGTGCATTAACATTGGATTACTATATCGTGGTACACAATTACACACTGAACTAGGCTAAACCCCGTGGTTTTTTCTATTTCTAGGGTTTTACACATAAAAATTGTGGTGTCTCCTTCTGCTGACTTTTCTCTTATTTGCGTGTGTGCGGGATCTCATGCTACACTGAAATACTAATTTTTTACTCTATCTCTAGAAATATTCAGACACTCATTGATTATACAATTGTTTGAATAAAAAGATTTAAAAAAAAAATTATGAGAGTAATGTAAATCATTTCTTAAAAAAAATACTGATAAAGAAATTTTACTATTAATTATATTTTGATTAATCTGATTATTAATATTTTTAAATCGTAGATTTTCTTAAACAATTAAAAAATGCAGCTAAGTAAATTATGACGGTGTTTGTAAAATAAAAATCTGAAAAAAATATTCTTCGAAATAGCTACACAAATGTGGGATAAAATAGAGCAAAAAAATATTTAAATAGATGAATGCAATGAAAATAAATATATTAGATTAATCGACAATGTGGGGGCTACAAAGTACAATCTAATGAAGTTATTTTGAAGTTAATGCATATAAAAATTAAATTATACATGAATGGCATTACTCACTAGAAAATGCAAATTCAACTTGATACATTGCAGATAAGAAAAATAAAGATTTACATACATACCACTTATTTTCTACATATTTACATATCTTTTATCAGTTTTTTTTTTAATTTAATTTATTTATTTTTTTATTTATTTTTTTAAGGATATGAATGATTTGAATGTTAGAAATGTAAGCAATTAAATTTCAAACATCAGATAAGTGTATATATATATCTATGAAAAATTTGCGGTGGTAGAGTAACATATTATAGTTTTAGTGTTGTATAAAAATTCAACACACTCAAATGAAAGAGAAACGACTTGTGATGATACTAAAAGTTTTTACGCGGAAAAGTTGTAAAGGGAAAAAAACAATAGGGTTATTGGTTGATGATTATAGATGTTCCTTGTCCCACAGACGACAAAGGGTTACTAGATTTTCCATGTTACAATGTCGACTGACGGTGCCTGGCCAATGGTGGTCGATGGAGGTTGGTGGCGATCAACGTTAGTTGAGGGAAGTCGATGATTGTCGGCGGTGGTTGGCGGAGGTCGGTGGTGGTTGACGGTGATCGACGATAGCAGGGATGATGTTGGATTTGAGCTCCTTCTCAAATCCTCATGTTCTCTCTCAAGCCTCCTATTTTCTTGTGAGCTATTTATAGTATTATTAGTGCAATTAATGCAAAAATATTAATTATTTTGATCAGACAATCCGGAGAGCTTCCCTCGATTAGATGACATTTTAGTGCCTTAACGATGTTGGAATTGAGCAATCTTAGGCTCACTAGATTTTTCTTGTCGAGACGCTCGATTCGACTATAAACTCCCTAGATTCGACAACCGTTTGACCTTCCAAATGTATCCGAAAATCCTCAAAGAGTGGTTTAATAATTTGATCTAGGCTTGATCTGCCTCGGATTGAAATAATTTTTATATCATTCGGTCCGTCTCATCGTTCTGGTCAGTTTGAATATAAGTTTACTCAAATCAGAGCTCTGAATGACTGTTAATTGAAGTTTGAATATATCTCGATCAAAAGTTTATCTCGAGGTTCGTGCCAACCCTCGAAATTCATGATGGATGATGAAAATTTGTTGGTGGCGCATGTATATATATATATATATATATATATATATATATATATGTACAACTTTAAATTATAGTTTTGTAAATACATAAAAAATCAAAGAGTTGAAGACATAACTCAATTCATATATATTTACATATCTGATGCGTGCTAGAAAATTCACGGCGGTAGAGTAACAGATTATCGTCTTAGCGTTGTACGAGAATTCAGCACGCACACAGATGAAAATGAAGAAAGCAGTGACTCCAGAAAATTTTACGTGGAAAACCCGTAAAGGGAAAAACCACGGGGCCTGGCCCAGTTGCGAAAATCCACTATTGATCGTCTTTTACAGAAATCCCTGGTCCCACAGACGGGAAAGGGTAATTGTATGATGTAGATTACAACGTCGGCCGACGGTGTATGATTGACGGTGGTCGACGGCGGTCGGCGGTGGTCGACGGCGGTCGGCGAGGATGCGAGAGCGATTCTTCTTCTCGAGAGTTCGATTCTCTCTTTTGGCTCCCCTCTCGTGTGAGAGTTGAGTTCATTTATAGGGTTCTAAGCGCAATTAATGCAGCCATTTTGATCGGACGGCTCAGAGGGCTCCCCTTGATCAGACAGTGTTTAAGGAGCATTTGATGGCCTTAATGATGTTAGAATTGAGTGATCTTGGGCTCGTTGGATTCGTCTTGTTGAGACGCTTGATTCGAGTATGGGGCTTGCTATCGTCGACATCCATTTGGCCTTCTAATGTGTCCGAAAAGCTTTCAAAAGTGGTTTAATGACTTGATCCGGCTTAATTTGATTCGGATCGGACTAATCTTGATATCATTGGGTCTGTTTCATCGAGCCGAGTCGGTTTGATTATAAGTTTGCTGAAACTGAAGCCATGAATGATTTTTTATCACGATTTGAATGTTTTTTGCTCAAAAGATTGCATCGAGATTCGTGTCCTGCTTCGAGATCCGTGCCTGATGATGAAATTTATTGGTGGCGTATCACTTGCCCCCCTATTTTCGGGCAACCTCATATTTGTAGTCCGAAAATATCAAAGTCCGGAGCAAGCGTGTGTGAGTGTGTGTATTTATATATATATAATATTCTTCGAAATTTTATATTAATATTATACAAAACCATTTTTTTTGTGCAAAAAGTCATCCCAGCCTAGTGGCTGCGTCCTTTTGCTTGGAGTTGCGAGAGGGGAGTTCGATCCCTCCTCCGGGCAGTTTAAAACCTTTTTTTTTATTATTATTTTTTATTTTTTAACAGAATCTGAACAGCAAAACTAATATGAGAAGTCGAAACTTGAGAGAAAAGCTAAAATTATTATCTCTTTAACTTCAAAAGTTCGTCATTTAAAAGGTAAGAGTATAACCCCATAAAAGTTATAGTATGTTTAAATTCTAGTCATTAAAAATTAAGAAGTTACAATATATAACATGTTATATTTATATAGCAAATTAATTTCTGTTATACATAAAACTGCTATATAATTTAATATATATCTAATGATATAAACTATATATATATATATATATATATATATATATATATATATATATATTGCAGAAAGTTTTTTGTTTTTTTTTAATGAGCTGTCGTTTTTTGTTTTTTTTTTTTTTTAATGGGCTGCCGTTGTTGTTTTGTTTTAATGGGTTGCGTTTTTTGTTTTTTTGTTTTTTTAATGGGCTGCTGTTTTTGTTTTTGTTTTAATGGTGCCGTTTTTGTTCTTTTAAATGGGCTCGTTTTTTGTTTTTGTTTTAATGGTGCCGTTGTTTGTTTTTAATGTTATAACATATCCCAGCTCTATAAATAGAGCCCATTGGATGAGGAAAAGAATCACAAGTGAAGAGAAGGAGAAAGACATCCTGCGTTGCGGTATAGAGTTGCGGTGAAGACTTGCGGCGTAGAGTTGCGGCGAAGACTTGCGGCGTAGAGTTGCGGCGAAGACTTGCGGTGAAGAGTTGCGGTGCAGAGTTGCGGCGCAGAGTTGCAGCAAAGTGTTGCGGTGCAAAGTTGCGGAGAGGCGTCCCGACGAAGTGTTGCGGCGAGGTGACCCGGCGAAGTGTTGCGGCAATCCGTTGTGACGAAGAGTTGCGGAGAAGTGTACCGACGAAGCGTTGCGGCGAAGTGTTGCCGCAAATCGTTGCGGCAAACTTTTGCGGCGAAGTCGTCGTCGCGACTATCGTTGTTCTTGTGAAGCGTTGCGGCAAATCGTTGTCGTGAAGCGTCGCGACATATCATTGTTGTGGAAGCGTCGCGACGAATCGTTGCCGTGAAACGTTGTGGCATATTGGTACTGTGAGACATTGCGGAAATGACGACAATTTGAGAACCCCGTTCTACTGAGAACCAGAGGAAAAGTCAGAACCCGAAGGATGCCGTATCAATTTTGACGGATAGCGACTTAATCTTTTTTCGAAAGAAATATTACTTCCCGATCGATATGGTGGTAAAATTGCCAACTTCAAATGATCGAGCGTATTCTCCTCCTTCTGGATATATCGCTA
Organism: Papilionanthe hookeriana x Papilionanthe teres; assembly: GCA_022702705.1. Taxonomy (NCBI): domain Eukaryota; kingdom Viridiplantae; phylum Streptophyta; class Magnoliopsida; order Asparagales; family Orchidaceae; genus Papilionanthe; species Papilionanthe hookeriana x Papilionanthe teres. The sequence continues at coordinate 1,233,903 of CM040429.1, read as the reverse complement.
TTCACGAGGCAGCCTTGAGAGCTGGTCTTCGATTTCCACCCGCACCTGAGTTTATTGAAATAATGAAAGCGTTCGGTGTTTGCATTGCTCAGTTGTCTTGTCGGGTGGTTACAATAATTATTGGATTGATTGTTTTCTTCAGGAGTCGTGGGTCGACGCTAACTCCAGCAATTTTGGCACGACTGTGCGGGTTTTTTAGCGATACACATGGTCGTATAATTTTTAAGCAAAAGACGTTGGATTTTCGCTTAAAGGAACCAATACGACAATGGTCCGTAAGATTTTTCTTTGTAGAGAATGATTGGGGGCTCCGTGAGAGGCAAGGAAAGTTTCAACCTTTGTCTGTCTCTCTTCAAACTATCGAAGATGGAATATTGCAGATGTTGGGATTTCATGATTTTAAGGAGTTGTTGTTTGAGACGCAATACATTTACGAATTTGTGAGTGAGGAATCATTATTCAAGGTCAAACTTTCTTTTCAACCGAACGGTCTACTGGCTATGATATTAAAGAAGTCTAAGAAACGACCTTCCGAGCCGGTTTGCAGAACCCTTAAAGCAGCTTCCAACGAGCGATGACTGTGAAATACTGCCTCAAAAACAAAAGAAAGTTAAAGCATCGCGAGATCCCTTGCCAAGTCCTTCGACTATTCGTATTCCTGAGAGTGTCTTATCTCATGAATGTACTGGGCTCTTGGAAGCCGAGAGTTTGGTAAGTTTCTTTTATCTTCTGCTACTGTATTATTTTATATATCTGACCCAAATTTCTTTTCTTTTAGGTGGATAACATGATGGAAATTCATAAGGGGTTGGCACTGGCATTGAGAAACTGGAATTCCGAGTTTGTTAAGATTAAATATTTCCGGTGGCGAGTACAAGCGTCGGTATGAATCCGAGGTTGAAAAAGTTACATCTCCGGAATCACGAGTTGACGAGTGCGGGACGTAACTTTCAACAATGGCAACCTCCCTCTCATTGCAGCTTCAGGATCTAGAGAAAACCCGAGAGGGGTTGGTGGAAGCACGAGCCAGCCTTCGCGAAAGTAATAAGAGTGTGAGAGCTCTTAAATCAACTGTGTTAGCTCAAGAAGAGGATATTCAACTTTTGAAGTCTACAAAAGAAGTTGATGCTTCAGAAGTTCAGCGTAAAGCGGTTGAGGACTTCAAGAACTCGTTAGAGTTTAAGACTATCATTCGAGATCGTGTTCAAGAGGCTCGTGATCGGATGCTTGATGTTGAGGTGAAGGAGCATCAAAAGTGGTTCACCGAGGAAGGATTCATCCGGGGTTTTATGAAGGGGAGTCGAGCGGTGCAACGTCGAACAGGGATTACAGTGGAAGGGCTTACTCCTAGCCAAGCTTCGAAGGATTCTTCCTCAGATTCTGACGGTGAAGACGTAGAGAGCGAACTGAGAAAAGTGCATTTCTATGATGAAGAGGGGGCAGAGGAGAATATTGACGTTGATTAGTGCTTTATTCTTCCTTTCATGCTTGTAATGTGTTGCTTTTGTCGCATTGGTTGGACCTTACTAATTGTTGTAATAATGTTGTATGTGACGCATGTTGGTTATTTTGTTTGATTTTTCGATTCTATTAGCTATTTGCCCCTCGAGTACATTTTCTTCCCTTCTACGATGTTGTTGAAATATGTTTTCCTTGTATTCCACGAGTGGATAAAGATATCTTGGAAGTTCTCACATGTGGGAGAGTTACGTGGGGATAAATCGGCGAGGACTTTTGGCTTGGTCGAGGCTATGGATCGAGTTTTACTTGATGATGTTAACTCTGTATGACCGCAGCCAAAGGAGGTCCACTAAGGATTTATTAACCCATCCGAGGTTGTTTGTCGGAGCATTGCTCGCTTATAAACCCGTGTGGAAGGGATCAACCGTAGTCCACCAAGGACTCGTTAACCTATCCGGAGTTGTTTATCGGAGTGCAAACTCTGCGATGTTAACTCTTATGGAAGAGGTCAAACCAAATCCCCCTGGGATCGGTCATGCTCTGACCAAGATACAACCGGAGTTGTGCACTTCTCGGGTCTAGAGCAGAAAGTGACTCATGGATGAGTCGTTATACTTTTTAAAGATATTTTCTTTTGTAAAATAAATCGAATATTTAATAAGTTTGAGATACATTACTAACAAACATATTATAAAACTTGTGTGTTACTAATACTATTTGCGAAGGTTTTCAGCATTCCAAGTTCGGGGCAGTATTCTCCCATCTGAATCTTTGAGTTTGAAGGTTCCAGGTTTGATCATGGCTACCACGACATATGGGCCTTCCTGCGAGAGGAGATAATTTGTTGCGTTGGGGACCATGACCAGCGGCTTCAATACTACGCAAGACTAAATCACCGATGGAGATAGGTCGAGGCTTAACCCTTCGGTTGAAATGACGAGCAACTCTTTGGCGGTAGGAAGCAGCTCTAAGGTAGGCCACATCACGCATTTCTGGGAGAAGATCCAACTGTTGTCGGAGCTTTTCTTCATTGCTATCCGAGTCGAAAGTTTTAACTCGTGGGATTGGAACTCCGATATCAACGGGGATGACGACCTCGGTGCCAAAACACAAGTTATATGGAGTTTCCCAGTTGGAGTTCGTGTGGTGGTGCGATAGGCCCAGAGGACATTGTGCAACTCTTCTACCCACTGCCCTCCAGCCTTCTCAAGACGAGTCTTCAACCCTTTTAGCACTGTTCGATTTGTTACCTCTGTCTGCCCATTCGTTTGGGGATGCGCCACGGCAGTATGCACTAACTGAATGTGAAGATCCTTGCAGAATGCCGTGAAGATTCTTCCAGTGAATTGAGTCCCATTGTCAGTGATAATCTTTGCAGGAAGCCCGAAGCGACAGATGATATTTTTCCAGACAAACTGTTTAGCATTTGCTTCAATGATCTTAGCAAGTGGCTCTGCTTCTACCCATTTGGTGAAATAATCGACAGCTAAGATGATGAACTTACGTTGTCCAGTAGCTATCGGAAATGGTCCCATGATGTCTATCCCCCATTGAGCGAAAGGCCAAGGACTCAGAAAAGATGTGAGTGCTACTGGGGGTGCATGCGTTAGATTGGAGTGTAATTGACAACTCTTGCATTTTTGCACAAATTCTAATGCATCTTGCTTAATCGTGGGCCAATAGAAACCTTGTCTCATTATTTTGAAAGCAAGAGCCCTTCCTCCGAGATGTTCCCCACATATTCCGGAATGAACCTCTCGTAGAGCGTAATTAGCTTCAGATGGTGGAAGACACTTAAGGTATGGACCTACGAACGCCTTCTTATACAACTCATCCCCTATGAGGATGAAGTTGGCGGCCATGCGTCGGAGACGAATTGATGAAGTAGTATCATCTGGCAGTGTTCCGTCTCGGAGGAAGGATATGATGGGGTCCATCCATGATGTCTTCCCTGGGTCATCTATAGATAATATCACCCACGGACCCTGAATACTGGGAAAATGTATCTCCTCAATACACCTTATTTTATAGAGATCTCCAGTTGTTGATGTTGCAAGCTTGGAGAGGGCATCAGCGCGGGTGTTATGCTCCCGAAGTATGTGAATGACCTGATATGTGTCAATTCGGGCGAGAAGTGTTTTAACTAGACTAAGATATTGCACCAGTTGTGAGTTATGAGCCTCGAATTCTCCTTCTACTTGGGATGGGATGAGTTGAGAATCAGTGTAGATAATCATATTTTGTACTTCACAGTCTATGGCAAGTTTTAATCCAGGCAACTAGTGCTTCATATTCGGCAACATTATTAGTGGCCGAAAATTTTAGGCGAAGTCCGTACTCCAAGATGTCTTGCTTCGGGGAGATGAGTAATATTCCTGCACCAGCTCCTGAGTTTCCGGAAGCTCCGTCCACGTATAGTGTCCACTGGGGTGACTGTGGAGGAGAGAAAGGTGGTTCAACAGAGGTAGGCATTGTACATTCCACCACAAAATCAGCCAACACCTGTGATTTGATGCTTGGTCGTGGTAGGTAATGAATGTCAAATTCTCCCAATTCCACTGACCATTTTACTAATCTTCCTGATGCTTCTGGTTTTTGTAGTATAGCCTTCAAAGGGAGTTGTGTGTAGACGCCGATAGTGTGAGCCTGAAAATACGGACGAAGTCTCCTTACTGAGAATACCAGGGCTAACGCAATCTTATCCGCCATTGGATAATGACTTTCTGTATCGGAAAGATTCTTACTGACGTATTATACTGGTTTCTCGGTTGAATTTTCCTTTCTGATAAGGACAGAGCTTATTGCGTGAGGTGAAATAGCCAAGTAGATATACAACATCTCCCCTTGGACGGGTTTTGAGAGAATGGGCGGCGAGGCCAGATATGCCTTAAGTTGTTCAAAAGCGATCTGACATTCATCTGTCCATTGAAAACCAGTGTTTCGAGCGCCCCTAAGTATCTTGAAGAACGGAAGATACCGTCCCCGTAACGAGCTAGGAATCGGGAAAGAGCAGGTATGCGGCCGTTCAAACGTTGCACCTCTTTAATGTTCCTCGGAGGCACCATCTCTCTTAGCGCCTTGATTTTTTACGGGTTTGCTTCGATTCCACGATGGGTAACCATGAATCCCGAAACTTCCCGATGTGACCCCGAAAGCACATTTAGTTGGGTTAAGTCGCAAATCGTATTGACGAAGGAGTTGAAAACACTCCTCCAGATGAGAAATGTGTTGAGATGCTTCCAGGCTTTTTACTAACATGTCATCAACGTAAACCTCCATTGTATGCCCGAGAAGATTTATGAATACCTTGTTCATGAGACGTTGATAAGTTGCACCAGCGTTTTTTAATCCGAAAGGCATAACCTGATAACAGTATAAGCCTTTATCTGTTCGAAAAGAGGTGGCCTCCTCGTCTACTGGGTTCATCCTTATTTGATTGTACCCTGAGTATGCATCCATAAAGCTAAGCATTTGATGCCCAGATGTGGCATCAACGAGTTGATCTATGCGCGGGAGAGGAAAGCTATCCTTCGGACAAGCTTTATTGAGGTCTGTATAGTCGACACACATTCTCCATGAACCACTAGTTTTTTTCACCATGACGACATTGGCTAGCCATGTAGGGTGGTGTACTTCCCGTATGAACTTTGCTTCAAGAAGCTTGTTGACTTCTTGTTCAATAGCTTGTAAGCGATGTGGGGCAAAATTGCTTTTCTTTTGGATCACCGGTTTAACAGTTGGATCTACCTTCAAAGAGTGCATGATTATCTCAGGATCAACTCCGGGCATGTCAGCCGGGGTCCATGCAAGAATGTCTTGGTTTCTCTGGAGGAGAGTTACATATTCTGACCTTTGCTCATCAGAGAGTAAGGAACCAAGCTGCACTGTTTTTGACGGGTGTTCATTAGAGAGCGGGATATGAACCAAATCTTCTACGGGAGAAGCTCTTTGAGATACCTCTTCATCTCGAAGATCAAATTTTTCGATGCTAAGTGTTATGACGGGCGTGGCTGAGCTTGTCTGAGATAACATGATTGTGCTATCTGTTGATCTCCTCGTACGACGCCTATCCCTGCTGGGGTTGGAAACTTGAGCTTCAAGTGTAGCACAGAAGTCACTATGCCAAAAATGGATTGCAGGGGTCTTCCGAAGATGGCATTGTATGCTGATTCTGATTTGACAACGATGAATTGTACAGAACGAGTTATCTGTCGAGGAAAATCACCCATGATAACGGGAAGATTTATTGTTCCCTCGACCCTTGCGGTCGATTATCAAAACCATATAATGGTCCTGATGCAGGTTGAAGTCTTTCTCTTGTTAATCCCAAACTGAGGAAAGTTGAATAGAATAAGACATTGACAGAGCTCCCATTGTCGATCAGGATCCTTTTTACTTTATAGCAGGTTTCGCCAATTCCTGCGCTAATGACGAGAGGATCTTGATGAGGGACTCGAACTCCCTCCAAATCAAAATCATCAAAAGTGATAGGGTCGAGGCGTAATTTCTTCTGCACTGGTTCATCAGGTACAGTGATAAGGACTTGATCAATAAGCAACGGGCCTCCAGCAATTGTTTGAATTTCGCCTACGAATGGGTGACCCCCATGTTGCTGTCTTTGTGTATGTTGCCCCCCAGTAGGAGCATTATCGGTACCAGCTGGTTTACTCTGTACAAATTTGCCAAGATATCCCTGCTTAATTAACCTTTCAATCTCTTCCTTGAGCTGCTTACATGCTTCAGTGGTGTGGCCACGACTTCGATGGAAATGACGGTATTGTTCTTGATTCCCCGAGTTAGGTTTTAGGGGTGAGGCCACTTAATATTTTGCTCATCTTTAATGGCCATCAAGATGTTAGCACGCGAAGCGTTGAGTGGTGTATACTCTTTCTTGGGCCGATATTCAGTTTGTTGTCTCGCTGGTTGGAGAAAGAGATCACGATTCATTGGTTGTTCGGATTTTCTTCTTTGTGAAGATTGATTATTATCTCTGGAGTTACCTTTGCGCTTTCCCCCAAATTTCTCAAATTGCTCCTTATGTGCGGTGATGGCCTCATCTGCAGTTATTTGGGCCTCAACACGGTGAACTAGGTCAGCGTAAGAGCGAACTGTCTCCCGCATGAGTGATGAGTAGAAGGGTCCTGGGCGGAGTCCCCCAAGAAAGACTCCCCTAAGCAACTCTGGATCAACTCCTGGAATTTGACGAGCTTCAGTAGAAAACCTGCGGAAGTAGTCTTTGAGTGATTCTCCTTCACTTTGACGAATTCCTGAGAGATGGGATGAATCCTTGATGATCCTTCGATTTGCTATGAACTGTTCCACAAATAGTCTGGCAAGCTCGTTAAAGGTGTTTACAGTGCCCCCCGACAGAGAGTAAAACCAGGTCCGAGCTTGTCCCTTAAGAGTAGCAGGGAACACCTGACATAGAAGCGCGTCGCAGGCACGTTGAATGTGCATGATGGTTCTATAATGATCAATATGTTCATAGGGATCAGTTATCCCCTCATATGCGTCAATTTTCGGCAGCTTGAATCCAGTTGGAATGGGGTGCTGGAGGACTGCATTTGTTAAGGGAGAAGATTCATTGATATTATAAAGACTGTGGAAGCGATCTTTTTTCTTAATGGGGAACTCTTCTTGGACGAGGCGACGTAATTCGTTACGGATAACATCATTTGGAATGATAGTGAGATGTGGCGGTGCTAGGTGAGCTGCATGAGATGGATTGGTGGAACTTGCAGTGTCTAAGAGTTCAGCATTACCACCTGGTACGGGAAGTGTTCCTTCTTGGGGAGGGGGTCCGGTGAGACTTCCTCCGGGCATGTTTCTCCTAGGACGCTGATTCAATGGTAAACGATTTTCATTCATCGAGTCGTTGTTGGGTTCCACGTAAAAGTTGTAAGATTTGCAGTTGGGACTCCTCCATTCTTCGCATGTGTTCTTCCATAGAAGGACCTGAAACCCCCTCGTTGGCGGGATAGCGTGTTCCGAGACGGGAAGATGAAGAAACATATCGCCCTTGACTACGTGACAATCCCCGGAACGATGGGTGTTGGAGCGAGCTGCTCCGTTGTCCCGAGTATCGTTTCTGTTTGCCATGTAGGAAATTGAAGAAGTACTTCAGTGGTGGGATTGAGACCTTTCCCACAGACGGCGCCAAACTGATGCGTGCTAGAAAATTCGCGGCGGTAGAGTAACAGATTATCGTCTTAGCGTTGTACGAGAATTCAGCACGCACACAGATGAAAATGAAGAAAGCAGTGACTCCGTAAAATTTTACGTGGAAAACCCGTAAAGGGAAAAACCACGGGGCCTGGCCCAGTTGCGAAAATCCACTATTGATCGTCTTTTACGGAAATCCTCGGTCCTACGGACGGAAAGGGTAATTGTATGATGTAGATTACAACGTCGATCGACGAGTGTATGATTGACGGTGGTCAACGGCGGTCGGCGGTGGTCGACGGCGGTCGGCGAGGATGCAGAGCTGATTCTTCTTCTCAAGAGTTCAGATTCTCTCTTTTGGCTCCCCCTCTCATGTGAGAGTTGAGGTCTATTTATAGGGTTCTAAGTGCAATTAATGCAGCCATTTTGATCGGACGGCTCAGAGGGCTCCTCTTGATCAGACAGCGTTTAAGGAACATTTGATGGCCTTAATGATGTTGGAATTGAGTGATCTTGGGCTCGTTGGATTCGTCTTGTTGAGAAGCTCGATTCGAGTATGGGCTTGCTACTGTCGACATCAATTTGGCCTTCTAATGTGTCTGAAAAGCTTTCAAAAGTGGTTTAATGACTTGATCGCGAGCTAATTTGATTCGGATCGGACTAATCTTGATATCATTGGGTCTGTTTCATCGAGTACGGTCGGTTTGATTATAAGTTTCGTTGAAATTGAAGCTATGAATGATTTTTTATCACGATTTGAATGTTTCTTGCTCAAAAGATTGCATCGAGATTTGTGTCCTGCTTCGAGATCCGTGCCTGATGATGAAATTTATTGGTGGCGTATCAATATCTAACCCCCATACTTTAATTTTTGCCAGAATACATATACACATTGCTTATGTATTGAAATATGTATTTAATATTTTAAAAGATAAAATGACGTGTGACCGCAAGATTCGAAAGATTTGGGTGGTATAAATTTTAAAATTAAAATATAGAGGATGGATATTTAAATACATACAAATTAGAGTTATAAATGTAATTACCTAAAAAAAATCATAAATCATAAGAGTGACTTCACTATTTTGGGAAAATTTATTGTATCTGACATGGTGCCACATGTCAACCCGGGCCCGAACCGTGTAAGTCAGTGGGCCCAAATTATCATGTGACCCCCTGTTATAGGGCACCTGACACAAATTTACGCCAGGTGTCTTGATGCAATAATTGTTCCTATTTTGGGGTCTAACTCATGGATCTGTTCTATTAGATTAATTGGAAATTTACCTATGTGAAACATAATTCTTGTCTATTTTACGGCGAATTATTCCATCCAGAGCGCGTATGCAGCGTTTGAGTGCGGATTTTTTGGGTACTAGATGGGTATGAATGGGTATGGATGAATATGTATGAGTATGGATGTTTATTAGATATTGGGTATTGGCTATTAAGTGAGTATTGGTGAATATTGAAGGGTACTGGATGGGTATTGGATGGGTATTAGAGGAAATGGGTGCGTTTTCCGTATGTAATAATGGCTCCTATTTTACGTATCTGATAACTAAGTTTTCATATTTACATATATAATTAATTGTTGTTTTAAATTTATGTATCAGATGTATATCAGAAGTGTTCTTTTTAATGTAATATTGAAGATTTGAGAGT
>CM040429.1:1194029-1224117 GCA_022702705.1 Papilionanthe hookeriana x Papilionanthe teres | reverse complement strand
GGCTCAATCCGACTAGCATTATCAAAGCGCAAAGCGCAATGCGATGCATAAAACTTTATTTTTGCTTCAAAGCACAAAGAGCAAAGAGCAAAGCGAGGCAACATTTTTATTTACCAAAGCACTAATAAGGCGTAAATACATTCATTAAGAATTATAAAATATAAAGTATGGCTTAAAAGTTTATATAAAATAGAAGTAAATGTGGTGCAATACATAACTTGAAGGCAATTATTGCATGTAACCCGACAAATTAAAATTTCAAACAATTTATAATAGATTACTGCAATAAACTTGAAGGCAATTATTGCACGTAAACCTACAAATTAAAATTTAAACAATTTATAATATATTACTACAATAATTAAAAACTTAAAATTTGTAAAGAAAAAATCTGCAAATTAACTTCAGAGCTTCAAAGCACGCCTCGACGAAGTAAAGCGAGAATCACGTGCTTTGCTTCGTTTTGTTAATGAAACGCGCTTCAAATCACTCTTTTAAAAACATTGAATTTGATGCAAGTGCTCTCCAACCTCTTGAACCATCATCCTCATACATGCTTCAAACTCCGCCAATTGCTATGCCACAAACTATCTTATGTTGTCCATATGGACAGATTCTTCTTTGTTTGATTGTTTTGAATCTATGTAAGTTCCCCTTCTAGTTGTGGCATATTCCACACTTATGACACATTTTAGGGTGTTGAACCTAACTTTACTTGCAAACATACCTAGGCTGGAACTGTAGAGCTTGGAGAGGGCTATGGACATAAGAAGCAATTTGTTGCTCTTGAGTGGATTATCAAGAGTGAAAGCAACGAGAAAGAGATGGAGGAATGCTCTCCTCCCTTGAATTTCTATTTATAAAAGCAATAAGGTGAGAAAACGTATGCCACACATCTCCCAAGAAAAAGAGGCTTTCATGTCCTTGATGCCTGTTCTCCGACACATCTTACTAGACGTAAAGTTCAAAAGCCTATTCTTCGCAATTTCATCCCATATGCCTAGCCTACTTTTCATCCTTTGCCTCAAGTTTTTTTTTTCAGACTATGCCTCAAGGTCAATGGGATGATCCATCCGAGAGTGGAATGAAGGTGGACATACCCTATGGCGTGAGACCTTGCCTCCCCCATTAACTCGAGGGACCAATTCACTTTCACATATGCCTTCATTTTCCTATTAGGTTCCTCTGTCCAAAGATGCAATGGGCAAGAAACAAAATTTGATGCGCACCTTTCCAACATCATTTATACCCCTTGTCGTGTAACAAGAGGATTCTATAGGTGACATGTCCACTTTCTAATGACGTGTATTATGGGCGTACAAAGGTCATAGTAGGACATCATAACTGTTAAAACCTAGATAATTGCTCTAAAGCTTTTACATCATGCAACCCAAGCCATTATCGCGAGAATTCAAACAATAGTCATCACATAGTGTCACTCAAAATTTGGCATATCTATGATATTTTCGATGGACAATCTATGGAGTCAATCATGCACATTTCATTCATCTAGTCCACAAACTTGATAGTCTAGTTCACTGCCCTTAAGAGAAACCAGCTTCCATATAACACAAAACAAAACAAGGTGTTGAAGCTTGATTTCTCCGTGAATCACGCCTTAAGGAATAGAGCGTAAGAAGAGAGAAGAGTGAGCAGTAATGAATAGTATAATATCTTATTTATCTTTCTTTTCCCTTAAAATGATCTTCCTAGTTATAGAAGAGCGCAAAAGATAGTGATATTACAGTTTTGTCGGAACTTTAATGGGAGTTATACAAGATATTCTAGGTATTATACATATATAATCCTATCTATCGCTACTCTCTGGCTTGACCGGCTAAGCTAGTATGGCTTCGACTCGGTGAGCTTGTCTGCTCGGCGTTGACGGCAGACTAGGCTTGGTTGTCTTTGGGATGGCAATACATATTTGATTGGCTAAGTTTTGTCGATTGTTTGATCTAGTCTGACTGCGGGTCCTCGATCCCTGTATGAGGAGCAATGGGATGCTAGCCAACCATCCGGGTTGTTTCTCTCTACTTTTTTCTGGTATCCTCCCCCTCCTGGATGGCTCAATATTAACGTCGATGGGGCTCTTCTTCCCTCCGGCTCGGCTGGAACCGGATATGTAGTTCGAGATGAGCTAGGCATTGGACTTATTGCCATCAGACACTTTCTATAACATTGGGACAGTGGTCATGTGGAACTCCAAGCACTTAAATCCTTTCAACAAGTTTGTCAACCATGGAAGATAGATTGCAAAGGTATCATCATTGAAAGCGATAATGCAAATATTATAAACCTCTTACGATCCACTATGAAGAAGACTAGTTGGCAAAGGAGACAGCAAGATGTTTTGGGCTATGCTTTTCTTTTAAACTTCAAGCAAGTTTTATTTTTCATACTCCATGTGAATGTAACAGGACAGCTCATTTTTGTGTCAAGCGTGTCCTGAGTGGTTCTTTTGTTTTGATGCATAAAGATGATGATAGAAAACTCCCTACCATACTTGTAGATGACGGATCTCTATTTTGTACATTATAGATGCATATCTGCATAGTTTTGTACTTTTTTAATGTATCAATGCAAATGCATATTTTCACGAATGAAGAGCTTCTGTTAGCTGAGGAAAACTAGTTTATCGGGTAGAGGGTGAATCAATGTAACTCGATAGGTAGTTCGTTCCTCAACAAAGAGAGTCGGTGGATAGCTATAAGGCTCTGATGTATTGTCTTCTCTTTGTTTTTGTTAAGGAGCCAGAGGGGGGGTTCTAGGGGACGGTTGGTGATATTGAGAAATTGAGTCTTTTCTTGAGCAAAATTTGTCGAAATATGGGTTGTTGCATTTGGTCGGCTTTCCTGTAGTGATTAGTTTGGATGTTAGATGTATTGTTTTAGTTGATTGGTTCGGATTTGGACCAATCAATTGTCATTTTGTTCTTCTCCTTGTTCGCTTGGCTTTCAGATTGAATAATTAGGCCTCCTAGTCTACTGACAGTGGACTCTCCTTTATTATACTTCATTTCTCTTAGACCGTTAGATCATCTCGGGATCAATGCTGGCATACTTTTAATGTACACATGGATTCTTGAAAAAATTTCATCCTGATCTCTCCATAGCATATGTAAGATGTTACAAATGCCGACCTATCTGCCGTAACTATTTAGCAAATTATCTTGCATTACCGATGAGAATAGCAGACAAAAGACAGATCTCCAAGAGACGTGTGACATACTACGCTACAATTAAGTGTAAATATAGAAGAAACTCGATTGACTTCCTAATTCACAGTTTAGCCTGCCAATTTTAAAAACCCTAAAGAACATTGAAGTCTTGAAACAGTCAATATCAAATCGATCCAAACAAATATCCAACATCTCCGTACAACTTCTACGAAATACAGTACCGAGCCTACTGAGATTTGGTTTACTAGGACAAACAAAAAAGAAATCAGGCTATGATACCGCTGACGTCCATCAAACTCAATAGAATAAATAAATAAAACAAAAAAATGAACCAGGAATGATCAGGGAATCAATTACCTTCTCTAACTCGCGTTGTCTCTCCAGCAACTTACGCATGCATTCAACGACTTCGTCATAATCCTGATCGGAGACGTCGTCAACATCCGCCATGAGTAAAACGTTGGATAAGCCGATCACTCCAAAACCCTAACATAAAAACGAAAGGATATAATTAGAGTGGCCGAGGAGGTAGATTGTGAGTGCTGCGTGAGGAGCTGCAACCTGCTAGCCAGAGTTTTAGCTAACAGAAAATGAAAAAGTGGGGGGGCTCTGCTGCCCTTTTTATAGCCCTCGCACTTAGCAGTGTGAGATCCGCGACACATACTGTGAGGTTACCTTCCATGCCGAATCTTTAGCAAAATGGCAAACCTTTCTTCAAAAAGCGGTTTATTTTATATTATCTAAAAAAATGATTATTTAAATGCCTCCTTATAATAAAAATTGGAAAGGGTTTGCACTTCGGATCAAGATATCCTCGCATTGAACAAAATCAAAATTATTACAAAGGATTTTTTTTTTTTTTTTGGGAATTGATTTTGAATTTTATTATACATAAAACAGCCGGCTAAAGGGATTTATTGGACATCAATAAATTTGATTATTTAACATAAATTTCCGGTTGATTGGGGTGAAATTTAAAATATTCTTTTAAATTAAAAAACATTCAAGACTCTAATTAAAAATCATTCAAAATTCTACTTTCAACAAAGAGTCAAAATGGGCGGCTCAACGTGACAAATACAATGAAATCAAAATTGAATCAATCTGAGTCAAATCAATCTCATATCAAGTTGTTAAACTAATGAAACTTCCGAATAGTTAATTGGAAAATCAAATGGATTTCAAATCTGATTTGGTTATAGTTAAGTCAAGTATTTCAATGAGACAAATCGATTGAGCCCAAGCTCACTACATTCTTACACCATTAAAGCACTTAAATGTTCATGAAACACCATCCAATTATGGAAATCGTTATGGGTTGATGAAGTGTTTCAGATTCCTGCTTTAATTATAAATATTTAAATAGAGATCACTCCCTTCATACGAGAGGAAGACCGGGAGCTAAAGTTGGACAGAGAGAGGGAGTCAAATTCTAATATTATTGTGGATCAAAGACAGGACAATCATTTCATGCTCCCGCAGCCACCAGCCATTGTCAACCACCTCTTATTTGTCATCATCTACCACTATCGTCGCCCTCTACTCGTCATCGTTGGTGGACCTTGCAAAGGAACGACGCACGTTGTAACGAAGCACCTTGCAAAGTCATGAAACAAGTTGTGATGCAACGAGGAATCTCAAAGATAGTGTAATGATACACTAAATATGGTGTGACGACGCATCATGAATTCAATGCAGCAAATTATCTCTTTGTAGTTCCCTGTAACAACATATATGCCAATTAACGTTAATGCATCTCACCACTACGGTTTATGTGACCAACTATAGTTTTAAGTGGCTCATATCTCATGCAACTCCCAATTCTGACCTCCGTGACCTACGAATATTATTACAACACATCACAATGATCTAAATGATCAACTACAACCTATGTGGCTCACAACACATGCAGCTCCCAACTCAGACCTCTGTAACATACAAACATTATTACAGCTCGCCGCTATGATTTATGTAACCCACTACAGCTTACGTGGTTCATAGCTCACGAATGTCCCAACTCCAGCCTCTACGATTTACGAGCTTTACTTATAACTCCCAGCTTTGGCCATTATGGCCTATATATGTTATTACGACTATCCTCTATGACCTATGTAGCTCGCAACTCATGCAGCTCCAAACTCTGGCCTCTGTGGCCTACGAGCATTATCGAAGCGGCCTACTACAGCCACTCTGGCCAACCAACGCTTCTAAAGCTACCACCCATGGCTTACATGGCCAACAACTATCACAACTTTTAACAACTACCTCTATGACAAAGCTGACGCTACATGCACTATCTTCAACATTCACGTCAGACTATTGTCTCCAAAGCAATCAACTATGTCCTTCGCGGCTCATTATGGCTATTTTTGCTGAAATATCGTCGTACATAAACTTTGTAATTTCATCTTACTTAATTCAAAAGAACATTAAGTCTATGTATCATAATTAAATGGTGGACTGCTTTCACTGGGTCAGGCCACATTATCTTTTCGCTTTATAGAGTTTTTCACGTAAAAATTGAGCTAACATTTACCACTATATTTTTTAATCTGTGTATGTATTAGATCTCGTACTACTTTGAGATGCTTATATTATTTATTTACTGTCGTGGATGATTGGTTATGCATCAAGACTTGAAAGAAAGCATAAAAGATGTAGAAGAAGAAATTAAGAGTCTCCTTAATGAGAAAATATTGTGAGTGACTATCTATACATGCAGACAACCGTTCAGATTCAACCACACCACTATGCACTTGAAGTGGTCGAATATGAGCAGTTGTCCACACGTGTGAACACCATACATAATGCTCTCTCCTCCTTAATATTGATTTTACAACTTTAAATCATTGAGAAGTAGTTAATTAAATAAGTTTAATTAAGGCATGACTTTGTCAATGCCTGCATCGATCAATGATTTACTTGCTATCTCTATCATGATTCCTCTTTCTCTCTTCTCATCGTTATGGTATCATTAATCTTCATCGATAATATATATACATATCAACATTGAAGAGACTAATAAAATAGTATTTATAGGTACCCACCACGATAAAATAAATTCATAAGCAAACTTTAATGAGATCGAATTTATTGGGTGAATCTTGTTTCCCAAATTGCTAAGCTTAATTTGATTGGCTTATTTATAATAAAATAACAAAAAATGCTACCCTTGCCCTTCTTCTACACATGATGTGCGTATTTACGTTTGTGTGTGTGTGTGTGTGTGTGTGTGTGTGTGTGTGTGTGTGTGTGTGTGTTCATGTGCACGTGCGTGCTCTCACGTCTTTATATATTATCTTTGAGAATGCTAAATTTTAGATTGCGTATGAATTCACACCACCAGGAGTAGTGTTTTTTTCATAATAGAAATAAGAATATTGAGAGAACTGCAAATAGTAAGCTCTAACATTTTATTAATTCTTGAAATGAAGTATAAGATCGAAACCCACGGGTTGCGTACCCTTAATTCTTACATTGGCTTCTAATTTATATGGTTGGATTTGTATTGATTTCGTTACTTAGGTGGTAACATTTATGCTTTATAAAAAAAATTTAAAATATAAACTTTGTACCGTTCAATCTGTAGTCAATAGAGCAACTAATCAAGGAAATTATCTTTTGAATTGAAGAGTACAAGTTCATATAGACCGAGTTGAAGAGTGCTAGTTGGTGCAAATCAAATTGATGAGCATCCATTCATCACTAACCAAATTGATGAGTGACTAACTATTCATCACTTGAATAAAAAAGTAGCAATTTCTCAAGTGATTGGATGATGAAGTCATCTAAAAGATGAGTTCCACGTGTCTCTGTTGAGTTGGTGTATATCAAATTACCAAATGAATTAGCATCTGTTCATCACTTGGGTGGACAAATATTCGTTCGTCCATTGACTGAATGAGTCATCTATGAGACAAGCACAGCTGGTGGCTTTGCTAAGTTGTTTTAGTATAATCATTATGTAGGCTAGGCCGAATTGCCTTATGAGATATGATGGTTTGAATTTGGTGTTCTATAGATTTTGTGGAGAATGTGTTTGACTTTGATTTTTTCATTCAGATATTCAACTAAACAATCATAGTATTTAGATTTAAAATTTACATGAAGTTTTAAAGTCATCAAATCATGTCAAGCTTGAAATACTGAGCCGAGCTTGAACTCACAATTATCAGAGGAGACGAGCTCTAGCCAAACATATCATGACATAACCTCCATCCATTTGGCTTATTTTATATATAATCAGTACAAAAGCTCCCTCCATATCAGATAGATAAACATTTGTGTTAGATTTGTACTAAGATGGGCTTAAAACATAGTTAACTTGGTTTGTATTTCATTGATGCTATCGCCGGCAATGTTGTTGCTTTCGAATTTTTCTCTTAAATTCCGTCGGAATTGATCAAATATCCTTAGAATAAAATAAATGCAAGCTTACTTACCATTTTTACGATTTTTTTTTTCTTTTTTATTCATACATGTTAATAATGGACGTTGAAATCATAATAATTAAAATCAAATGAACCATTGACAAGAGAAGGGAGAAAAAAAAAAAAACTGCATGATAAAAGAAATGAAGAGAGTGTATAAAAAGTTACTAATGAATTAGTGTATGGTCTCAGAGACAATACATTTGAATCAAGATAAATAACACAAAATGTGTGGAAGATACTTCGAAGTATCGCTAGCGACGCTGTCTAAATGTTATCATTCCCTTGCATGGGGTGTAGTGATCTCACATTTGTTGAGGCTACTAATAATAATAATAATAATAATAATTGAAGTGTGCTAGAATATTCGCGGCAGCAGAGTAATAGATCATCGTCATAGCATTGCACGAGAATCCGACGTACACTTAGAAGAAATAAAGCAACCAGTACAGTTACCATAAGTTTTCACGTCGAAAACCCTTGAAAAGGGAAAAAATCACCGGGTTTGACCTAGCTGATGAGATTCACTACAAATTGAAGATTATAAGTACGAACCATTGTCCCATAGACAAGAAATGGTTACAGAATCTTCCTAGATACAAAGCCGGTGTGCGGATGGAGTTGTCTTGATCGACAACAGCCGACGAGTGATGGTTGGCAGTGGTCGGAGACTGTTGAACTGTGAAGGTCGTTGACGGGTGGTCGGTGGTGATCAATGACTGGTGGTTCTCAGCGAAGTAATGTTGGACTTCAACTTCTTCTCCAAGCTTCAAGCTCTCTCCCCCTCTCTAAGAGACGGGTGGGGCTCTATTTATAGACTATCAGGTGTAATTAATGTAAGAATAAAATCCACTTTGATCGGACGGTTCAAATAGCTTCCTTTGATCAGGGATCATTTGATGGATATTTTAGTGCCTAACGATGGTGGAATTGAGCGAACTTGGGCTCGTTGGATTCGTCTTGTCGAGCCGCTCGATTTAACCATAAGTATGCCATACTCGACATTCTTTTAATCTTCCAAATATGCTTGGAACACTTTCAAAGCGATTTAATGACTTGCTCTGAACTTGATTTGGCTAAGAATTGACTGATTTTGGTACCATTGGGTACGTCTCATTGATCCGCTCAATTTGACCATAACTTCACTGAAATTGGAGCTCTAGATGACTTTTTATAGAAGCTTGAAGTTTTATTTCTCAAAAAAATATCTCGAAATATGTGCCACACCTCAAAATTTATATGTAATGATGAAAATTTGTTGGTGGCATATAAATAATAATATTCATAATAATAATAAATATAATAGCATCAATAATAATAATAGATAATATTAATAAAAATAAAAATAACAATACTAATATGTAAAAATATTAATAGCAATAATAATAATAACAGCTATAATATGAATGAGAATAATAATAATAATAATACTAGATATAATAACAATAACAATAGCAATAATCTTCCTTACACTACCAATAAAATATTAGCACTAAAAAAAAATAATATTATTAAGCAGTTGTTATTCTTGTTTTCACCAAACCGTCAGAATTAAAAATAATAATAATAATCAACGGGGAAAATCTACTTTCCAAATGTTGAATTTTTTCTTAAAAAGTAGATACTGCTATATTAAGAGATTACTTAATTATGAAAATTTTAAGAACGTCCAAAAATTGATACTCGCTTAGCAATTCCAACTTCTTTAAAATTAACAATTTAAAGCTTTGTTTGATAGTTATTTCGTATAATGTATTGAGAGTATCGCTTACTTTTTGGACTTCATAATTTGTCCGGGCGGCCAATTAAACCCCTTGCGATCAACTACAATCATAAAAAATAGAAAATAAATAAATATCATGGCATGAGGCATCCAGCTTATGAAATGGACGATTTCACCATATGGCAACTTTTTTTATTTTCATTACTCTTACTTACCTCACTCATCCAAGTCAGCTTGAAGGAGTCTAATGACGAGCGCTCGAGCCCAAATCGATTCTTCCCACTCGAAAAAGCAGAAAATATAAGAAGGAGAAGTCAATGATGAAGGTAATTCATATGATGGTAAAATATTTGGTGTGGTAATGAATACCAATAATCAATACCGCATGTAATATTGACTCTCTGTTAGGGCGTGGGAGAATTTCAAGGGAGAAGAAAGACAATAGAGACGGAGTCAATAGGGTAAAAAAAAGTGTGTTGAGGAATTATACTGTGGGCAAAGAGCAGTCACAACCCTTTGTTAGTTTTACAATTTTTATTTTTAATCTGCCATTTTTTAATATTAATCAAAAAAAATCTATTTTTTAAATTTTACGTGAAATGAGGCATCCTTGTTGCTACAAACTATATATAGAAGGTGAAGCAGAACAACAGCAAGAAAGCATAAAGCCGTAGAATAAGAAATTAAGAGCTTTCTTAAAACCTTGGTTTTAATCACCAAGAAGTGATTACATATATAATTAGCTACAATTAAAGCATGGCTTTGCCTTTATCTCTGTCGAGAGATGATCTACTCGCCACCTTTGCACCAATAGCTGTTTATTGGATTGTCTCTGCTATTTATACAATCTTAGAGAACTTTAATGCCTACAGGATGCACACAAAGGATGAGGAAGATACCAAGAACGTCGTCCCCAAGAGAACAGTGCTCAAGGGCGTCCTCCTCCAGCAAACCATTCAGATCTTCGCCTCTCTGGTCTTCATGGTATCATTAATCCGAACTCTTTTTCTCTTATTTCTACATACTAATCAACAGCCGTTTCCTTCATTCTCCGAATATAATATAAACGAAATGCAGATCACAAAGCAATACAGCTCTGGTAACAATCTACAACGTCGGCCGCAACAGCCTTCTATTCATGTAATCCTTCTCCAAGTAATTGTAGCCATGGTGGCGACGGACACATGGCAATACTTCGCTCACAGATTGATGCACGTGAACAAATTCTTGTACAAGCACGTCCACTCCCAACACCATGAACTAGTTGCCCCTTATGCTTTTGGAGCTATTTATAGCCATCCTGTTGAGGGAGTGATTATGGACATCGGAGGGGTTCTCATCGGCCTCCTGGTTTCTGGCATGACTCCTCTCACCTCTGCTTTCTTCGTCTCATTCACTTTGATTAAGACCATTGATGACCATAGTAGCTTGTGGATGCCTGGGAATTTATTGCATTATGTGTTTAAGAATACGAGTGCATATCATAATATTCATCACCAGAGTTATGGCATTAAGTATAATTTCTCCAATCCATTTTTTGTGACGTGGGATAAGTTGTTGGGGACTTATATGACTTACACGCTTGAGAAAAGGAAGGATGGTGGAGTCGAGGTGAGGCCTGTGCTCAATAGGAATATAGATTGATATAGATTCTGTTGATTAATTATATCTATCGGATGAGTTTATGTTTCTGTTTTAAATGATAAATTTGAATATTGAATTGAAACGTGTGATGTTGTAATTTTACAAATAAAGGATTATAGATATTTAAGAATGTTGGTTCAAGATGTTAGTAAGTTACATGTGTGATTATGAGCTTCTTCTGTGGAATAGTGCATATGAGAAGTTTAAGGCTTTGTATATGGGCTATAGGAAGGTCAAGGCTTCAAAGGATGCCATGACCCTTATCCCTAAACTCTGGACGAATTCGAATAATTTGAAGGCGACATTTTTCAAATAAATTTTCTTTTTAATTTAAATATTAATAAATGACTAAAACTTTGTTTGAGTCAGTTTATTCTTTCATAAAATTTCTTTTAAAAGCAAGTTTTGAATAAATAATGGTATAAAACTTCGTGGTGGCACGTGGCATCATATGACTAAGTTGTTGTTCCGGAGGTCAACGTCTTCATTTGGCCAACCTTTACATATTATTTATGCTACCTCTCCTTTTCATTAATCAAATTAAGTATAATATATTATTGTTATTATCGATACGTCATTAATAATTTTTCATCATCCGACATGAATCATGATGCCTGACACGAATCTCAATACAATCTTTTGAATAAAAAACCTTCAAATCTTGATAATAAGACATAAATAGCTTCGATTTTAGTAAATTTATAGTTAAACTGAGAGACTGGATGAGACGGACCTAATGATATAAAAACTAGTTCAATCTAAGTCAAATCAAGCTCATATCAAGTCATTAATCCACTCTTAAAAGATTTCTGGACATATTTGGAAGGTCAAACAAGTGCCGACACTAACAAGCCCATACTAGAATCGAGCATCTCCACAAGACGAATCCAAAGAACTGAAGATCACTCAATTCCGACATCATTAAGGTTATCAAATGCCCTTTTAAATGTCGTTTGATCAAGGGAAATCCTCTGGACTGTCCGATCAAAATGGTTGCATTAATTGCACCTAAAACACTATAAATAGACCCCCAACCCTTATATGAGGGTGAGCTTAAGCCTAGAGAAGCCTCGAGGAGAAGTTGCAGCTTAGCACAACCGCCGACTGCCTTTGACCACCGCCGACCTCCTTCAACCACAGTCGACCTCCGTTAATTACCACCGACCGCATTCGACCATCACATACCTTCGTCAATCACTGTCGATCTACATTGTCAACCATCACCGAACTCTGTTGAACTCCACCAACCGTCGTCGACTACTGCTAGCCACCATCGTCAATCACCTCCAACTAGTTGTGTCAATCGACACTGTAATCTGAATAATATAATTATTTCCCATTTGTGGGACAAGGAATTTCTGTAATTATTAATCAATAATAAATTTGTGCAACTGAGTCAGGCTCCGTGGTTTTTCCCTTTACAGGTTTTCCACGTAAAAAATTCTGGAGTCGTCGCCACTTATTTCTTATTTATTTATGTGTGTGTTAAATTCTTGTACAACGCTATGACGATAATAATTTACTCTATCGCCGTGAATTTTCTAGTACGTATCAGTTTGACGCCGTCTGTGGGAAGCTCTCAATCTCACCACTGAAGTCTTTGCTCAATTTTCTAAATAGCAAATAAACAAAATATTCAGGACAACGAAGCACCTCACTCCAATACCTATCGTTCGAGGGAGTAGTTAGGAAGTCAAGGGCGACATGTTTCTTCATATTCCAGTCTTGGAGCATGCTATCCTGCCAATGAGGGTATTTCAGGTCCTTCTATGGAAGAACTCATGCAAAGAATGGATGGGTCTCAACTGCAGATCATACAACTCCTATGTGGGTCTCAACAACCACCGATGAATGAAACTCATTTACCATTAAATCTGTGACATACGAGAGACATGCCTGGAGGAACTCGTACTAGCCCCCCTCCTCAAGAAGGAACACTTCTCGTGTCAGGTCATGATGCTGGACTCCAAGACACTGCAAGTTCCACTCATCCATCTCATACAGCTCACTTGGCACTGCCACATCTTGCTACAGTTCCAAATGATGTCATCCGTAATGAAATATGTCGCCTCATCCGGGAAGAGATCCCCCTGGAGAAAAAGGATGGCTT
This sequence comes from Papilionanthe hookeriana x Papilionanthe teres, assembly GCA_022702705.1. Taxonomy (NCBI): domain Eukaryota; kingdom Viridiplantae; phylum Streptophyta; class Magnoliopsida; order Asparagales; family Orchidaceae; genus Papilionanthe; species Papilionanthe hookeriana x Papilionanthe teres. The sequence goes on along the minus strand of CM040429.1, from coordinate 1,211,029 downwards.
CTACACTCACTATAACACCAATGAATCCTCTCACTTAGCGAATACGGTCCTCTAACACCCTATTCCAACCTGCTTCAATCTACCAAACATTGACATATATGAAGGGATAACTGACCCTTATGAACATATTGATTATTATTGAATCATCATGCACATTCAACGTGCCTACGATGCACATTTGTGTCAAGTGTTTCCTGTCACTCTTAAGGAAAAAGCTCGAACCTGGTTCTATTCTCTGTCGGGGGCACTGTAAACAGCTTTAACAAACTGGCTAAACAATTTGTGGAGTAATTTATAGCAAATCGATGGATCATCAATGATTCATCCCATCTCTCAAGAATTCGCCAAAGTGAAAGAGAGTCACTCAAAGACTACTTCTGTAGGTTTTCTACTGAAGCTCGTCAAGTTCCAAGAGTGGATCCAGAGTTACTAATGGGGGTTTTCCTTAGGGGGCTCCACCCAAGACCCTTCAACTCATCGCTGATGCGGGAAATAGTTCAATCTTATATTGACCTTGTCCACCATATTGAGGCCCAAATCACTGCAGATGAGGCCATCAACACATATAAGGAGCAATTTGAGAAATTTGAGGGAAAGCACAAGGGTAACTCTATAGACAATAATAAATCTTCGCAGCGGAGAAAGTTCGAACAACCGAAGAATCGTAACCTCCTTCTTCAACATGCGGGCTAACAAACTGAATATCGACCCACAAAAGAGTATACACCACTTAGCACGTCGCGTGCTAACATATTACTGACCATTAAAGATGAGCAAAATATTAAGTGACCTCACCCCCAAAAACCTAACTCGGGGAATCAAGAACAATACTATCATTTTCATAGAAGTCATAGCCACACCATTGAATCATGTAAGCAGTTCAGGTAAGAGATTGAAAGATTGATTCAACAAGGATATCTTAGTCAATTTATACAAAACAAGCTAGCTGGTATTGATAATGCTCTTACCAGAGGGCAATAAACACAAAGGCAACAACATGGGGGTCACCCAATCGCAGGTGAAATTCAGACAATTGCGGGAGGCCCATTGCTAACGGAATAGGTTCTTATTACTACACCAGGCGAACCATCACAGAATAAATTGTGCCTTGAACGTATCACTTTTGATGATTCTGATTTAGGAGTCTAGGTACCGCACCAAGACCCTCTTATCATTAGCGCAGGAATTGGTGAACCCTGTTACAATGTAAAAAGGATTTTGATAAATAATGGGAGCTCTATTAATGTTTTGTTCTGCTCAACATTCCTTAGTTTGGGACTGATAAGAGAAAAACTTCAACCTGCATCCAGACCATTGTATGGTTTTGATAATCGACCAATAAGGGTCGAGGGAACAATAAATCTCCCTGTGGTCATGGGAGATTTTTCTTGACAGATAACTCGCTTAGTCCAGTTCATCGTTGTCAAGTCAGAATCAACATACAATGCCATCTTTGAGAGACCCTTACAATCCATCTTTGACATCGTGAATTCTATCCTACACTTGAAGCTCAAGTTTCCAGCCCCAACAGGAATCTGCGTCGTACAAGGAGATCAACATATAACACAATCATGTTGCCTTATGCAAGCTTAGCCGCTCCCATCAGTGACACTTAGCATTGAAAACTTTGATGTTCAAGATGAAGATATATCTCAACGAGCTTCTCCTATGAAAGATTTAGTTCACGTCCCACTCTCTAACGAATACCCATCGAGAACAGTGCAGCTTAGTTCCTTACTCTTTGATGAGTAAAGGTCAGAATATGTTAAACTCTTCCAGAAGAACCAAGATATTTTTACATGGACCCCGACCAACCTTCCTATATTTGACCCTGAAATAATCATGCACTCCTTAAAGATAGATCCAATATTCAAACTGATCATCCAGAAGAAGCGCAATTTTGCTCTAGATCACTTACAAGCAATTGAACAAGAAGTCAACAAGCTTCTCGAAGCAAAATTCATACGAGAAGTGCACCACCCTACATGGTTGGCCAATGTCATAATGGTGAAAAGGGCTAATGGTTCATGAAGAATGTGTGTCGATTATACAGACCTCAATAAATCTTGTCTGAAGGATAGCTTTCCCCTCCCACGCATTGATCAACTCGTCGATGCAACATTTGAGCATCAAATGCTCAGCTTTATGGATGCATACTATGGGTACAATCAAATAAGGATGAACCCAGTAGATGAGGAGGCCCCCTCTTTTAAAACAGATAAGGACTTATACTGTTATCAGGTTATGCCATTTGGATTAGAAAATATCGGTGAAAAATATCAACGTCTCATCAACAAGGTCTTAAAAAACCTTCTCGGGCATACAAAGGATGTTTACATTGATGATATGTTAGTAAAAAGCTTGGAAGCATCCCAACACATTTCTCATCTGGATGAGTGTTTCCAACTCCTTCGTCGATATGATTTATGACTCAACCCAGCTAAATGCACTTTCAGAGTCACATCATCGAAGTTTTTGGTATTCATGGTTATCCAACGTGGAATTGAAGCAAACCCAGAAAAAATCAAGGCACTGAGAGAGATGGTGCATCCAAGAAACATCAAGGAGGTGCAACACTTGAATGGTCGTATAGTCATCCTATCCCGATTCCTAGCTCTTTCTGGGGATAAGTATCTTCCATTCTTCAAGATACTTAGGGGCGCTCGAAACACTGATTTTCATTGAACAGATGACTGTCAAATCGCTTTTGAACAACTTAAGGCATATTTGGCTTCACCATCACTTCTCTTAAAATCCGTCCAAGGGGATATGTTATATATCTACTTAGCTATTTCACCTCACGCAATAAGCTTTGTCATTGTCAAAATTGAAAATTCAGTCAAGAAACCAATATACTGCGTTAGCAAGATTCTCATTGATACAGAAAGTCATTATCCAATGACTGACAAGACCGTGTTAGCCCTAGTATTCTTTGCATAAAGACTTCGTTCATACTTCCAAGCTCACACTATCAGCGTCTACAAACAACTCCCTTTAAAGACTATTCTACAAAAACTAGAAGCATCGAGAAGATTAGTAAGATGGTCAGTAGATTTGGGAAAATTTGACATTCACTACCTACTACGATCAAACATCAAATCACAGGTGTTAGCTAATTTTGTGATGGAATGTACAATGTCTACCTCTGTTGAAAAGCCTTTTTCTCCTACACAGTCACCCCAGTGGACATTACGTGGACAGAGCATCCATAAACTCAAGAACTAGTGCAGGAATATTACTCAGCTCCTCGATGCAAGACATCTTAGAGTACAAACTTCGCTTAAAATTTCTAGCCGTAATAATATTACCGAATTTGAAGTACTTATCATTGGATTAAAACTTTTCATCGACTGTGAAGTTCGAAACATGATCATCAACATTGATTCTCAACTCATCGCATCCCAAGTAGAAGGATAATTTGACGCTTACAACTCACAACTCACAACTAGTGCAATATCTCAATTTAGTAAACACAATTCTCGCTCAAATTGAAATATGTCGGTTCATTCACATACTTCAGGAGCATAACACCCGAGCTGATGCCCTCTCCAAGCTTGCAACATTGACAACTGGAGATCTCTATAAAAGAATGTGTATTGAGGAGATATATTTTCCTAACATCTAGGGCCCATGGGCGATACTGTCTGTGGAGGATCCATGGGAGCCATCTTGGATTGATCCCATCATCTCCTTCCTTCAAGACAAAATATTGCTAGATGATTATACTAAATTAATTCGTCTTTGACGCATGACTGCCAACTTCATCCTTATTGGGGATGAGCTGTATAATAAGGCATTTGCAGGTCTATACCTCAAGTGTCTTCCTCCATCTAAAGCTGATTACGCTCTACGAGAGGTTCATTCCTGGATATGTGGGGAGCATCTTGGAGGCAGGGCTCTTGCTCTCAAAATAATGAGACAAAGCTTCTATTGGCCCATGATTAAGCAAGATGCGTTAGAGTTTGTGCAAAAATGCAAGAATTACCAATTACATGCTAATGTTATGCATGCACCGCCAGTATAACTCACGTCATTTCTGAGTCATTGGCTTTTCGCCCAATAGGGGGTAGATATCATGGGGCCGTTTCCGAAGCCACTGGACAACGAAAATTTATTATCTTAGCTATCGACTACTTCACCAAATAGGTAGAAATAGAGTCGCTTGCCATGATCACTGAAACAAATGCCAAACAGTTTGCCTGGAAAAATATCATCTGTCATTTTGGGCTTCCCGCGAAGATTATCACTGATAATGAAACTCAATTCACTAGTCACATCATTCTGTAAGGATCTTTACATTCAGTTGGTGCACACTGTCGTTGCGTATCCACAAACAAATGGACAGACAGAGGTGACAAATTGGAAGGTGCTCAAACTCGTCTTGAGAAGGTCGGGGGGCAGTGGGTAGAAGGGATGCACAACGTCGTCTAGGCATATCGCACCACCGCATGAACTCTATTTGGGGAAACTCCGTATAACTTGTGTTTTAGCACTGAGGCTGTCATCCCTGTTGATATCGAAGTTCCAAATCCACGAGTTAACATTTTTTACTCAAAGAAACAACAAAGAATAGCTCTGACAACAGTTTAATCTTCTCCCATAAATACGTGATTTGGCGTACCTTAGATATGCTTCCTACTGCCAACACAACAAATTATCCCCTCTCTGGGAAGGTCCATATATTGTGGCTACCGTGATCAAGCCTGAAACCTTCAAGTTCAAAGATTCAGATGGGAAAATACTGCCTCTGACTTAAAATGTCGAGAATCGTTGAAAATACTACCAGTAACACTTCAGTCATATCATCTATGTCATATTGCATACAATGTCAATGTATCTCAGACTTATTAAATATTATTTACTTGCTTTCTTCCATAGAAAGAATATCTTTAGAAAGTGTAACGACTCATTCACGAGTCACTTTATGCTCTATACCCGAGAAATACACGACTTTGGTTGTATCTTAGTCGGAGCACGATCGATCCCAGGGAGATTTGATCTGACCTCTTCCATATAGGTTAACATCATTGAGTTTTTACTCTGATCAACAAACCTGAATAAGTTAACAGTTCTTAGTGGACTACACTAATCTCTTCTGCACAGGTTCATAAGCAAGTAATGCTTTAACAAACAATCTCAGATGGATTAATAAGTCCTCTGTGGACTTTCGTTGGATTCTCTCATAACAGTTAACATAATTGAGTAATACTCTGATGCATAGCCTCAGCCAAGTCAAAGGCCACTGATGAATTATTCCCACGATAACTTTCTCACATACTAGAACTTCTAAAATATTTTGTATCCACTGTGGAATGAAAAGTAAACATGTTTCAACACTATCATAAAAAAATAAATCAAAAGAAAGAGAAGATACTCGGGAGACAAATAGCTAACAGAATCAAATAATTAAACAAGGTGATCCACAAGCATCATTCATACGATATAATAACAACATTTGTGGAGTTCAAACAACATGACAAAAGCAAACAAACTACAAGCATAAAATGAGGAGTACAACACTAATTTACGTTAACATTCTCTTTTGCCCCCTCATTGTCGTTAAATAACACCTTCTTCAATTCACTCTTAATTTCATCACCGTCAGAATCTAAGGAAGAATCATTCGAAGCTTGGCTAGGAGTGAGCCCCTCCATGAAAATCCTAGTTTGTCGTTGCACTGTTTGACTCTCCTTCAGAATACATCAGATGAATCCTTCCTCAGCGAACCACTTTTGTTGCTTCTTTACCTCAACACCAAGCACCCGGTTACAAGCATGTTGAACACGGTCTCAAATGATAGTCTTAAACTTAAGTGAGTTCTTGAAGTCCTCGACTGCTTTACGCTTAACTTCTGAAACATCAATATCTTTTGTGGACCTCAAAAGTTGGATCTCTTCTTCTTGGGCTGACACCGTCGACTTAAAGACTTTCATGTTCTTATTACTTTCATAAATTTTGGCTCGTGCTTCCACCAACCCCTCCCGAGTTTTCTCCAGATCATGAAGCTGCAACGAGAGGGAGGTTGTCATTGTTGAAAGTTCTGTCATGCACTTTGTTAACTGTGATTCCATAGATGTAATTTTTTCAACCCCAAATTCATACTGGCTATTGTACTCGCCTTGAAAATATTTGATCTTAACGAACTCAGAATTCCAGTTTCTTAATGCCAATCCTACCCCCTTTCTGGATTTCTACCATGTTATCCACCTCAAAAAAGAAATTTAGGTCATATAGATAAAATAATACAATAGCAGAAGATAAAGGAAACTTACCAAACTCTCGGCTTCTAGGAGCCCAATACATTCATGAGATTAAACATTCTCAGGAATGTGAATAGTCGAAGGACTTGGCAAGGGCTCCCGTGATGCTTTAACTTTCTTTTGTTTTTGAGGCTGTACTTCATATTCAATGCTCATTGGAAGCTGTTGTACTTCATTTTCGCAACTGGGTCAGGCCCCGTGATTTTTCCCTTTACGGGGTTTCCACGTAAAAACTTCTGGAGTCGTCACCGCTTATTTCTTTTTCATCTGTGTGTGTGTTGAATTATCGTACAATGCTAATATGATAATCAGTTACTCTTCTGCCGCGAATTTTCTAGCACGCATCAATTATTATTATTACATTTTGTTAATTTTTAGTTATTTTTTTATTTATTTACTTTAATAAACACGTTTTTTTAATTTTAAATTAACATTACTAAATTAATTAATTGATTTATGTACGTATATATAATACTCAAAGTTTAATTTTAATATCTATGATGTTTACTTATGCATGAAAATTATGCATCTCACTTAAAAAAAGTTAATAGTGACATTTTTCATGGTAAAAATTTAAATATTTTTTGAATATAAAAATTTAATATAGGATTTAGAAATGTAAATAGACATAAATTGGTGGGCCGTATTTGTATGCTCAAATACAAATATACAAGAATTCTCGCTATTTTTTTTAGTTGAATCAACCTCACCCGTCAAAGTGGTTGAAGCAAGCTCATCTCTCAAAGTGACTGAATCGAACCAAACTGCTAAGGTGGTTGAACCAAATTCACTTGTCGAAGGTGGTTGAACCAAACTCACTTGTCGCAGTGGATGAATCAAGCCCATCCGTCGAAGTGGTTGAACCAGACCAATCTGCTAAAATTGCTGAATCAACCTCACATATCGAAATGAATGAACCAAGCTTACTTGACGAAGTGACTGAATAGAGCCACCTGCTGAAGTGGTTGAAACCCATCTTTTGAAATTTCCGAACCAATCATCCTCACTTTTCTCGAGAAAACAACATAGTCCACTTGTGTGAGGTTTGCAATTCAAGAAAGCCATTACGATCGATATGGATGTCCATTAATCACTTATTAAAGATATCGCTCAATACTGGGGTTACGATCCTTTCATCCACACAATGTTGGGATGATCATCTGACTAACAATACGTGAAATTAGTCGATAATACTTGATGTGTGCTAGAAAATTTGCGGCGTTAAAGTATTATATTATTTTTTTAGCATGATATGAATATAGTCAAAACATACTCAAAAAGAGAGAAAACAACAAGTATTAACACTTGAAGTTTTTACATGGAAAACTCGTAAAGGGAAAACCATGGGGCCTAACCCGGCTAAAGAGTCCAATATAAAGTGAGGATTACTATTGCAACCCCTTGTTTCACAAGTGGGAAATAGTTACTAGGTCTCTCAAGTTACAACGTTGATATGTGAATGAACTTGTTGCAAAGTATGGGTGGCTACTGATAGCAATCGGCGGAGCCCATCAAGCAGTGGTCAACGGTGGTCGGCGGTGATAAACAATTATTGGCAGTGGTCAGCGACAGCAGGAGTGGTGCTAGACTTTAGCTCATTCTCAAAGCTCAAGCTCTTCCTCATACCTCAAGCTCTTCTCCCCTCTCATGAGAAATGTGGGGCTCTATCTATATAGTTTCAATTGCAATTAATGCAAGAATATGAAATACTTTGATCAAACGGTCAAGAGAGCTTCCTTTGATCATACAATATTTGATGGACATTTGAGTGCCTTAATGATGTAAAAAATGAGTAATCATGGGCTCGTTGGATTGCTCTTGGCAAGACGGTTGATTAAACTAGGAACTCTTTGGATTTGACATTCTTTTGACATTCCAAATGTATCAAAATTGAGCTCTTGATGATTATTTAGTGAGGTTTGAATGGTTCTTGCTCAAGAAATTGTCTTGAGATTCATGTCTGCCTCGAGATTCATGCTGGTTGTTGGCAATTTGCTCATAACTTATCAATACTTAACATTCACGACACAAGCTTTACATAAATGGATCAGGGAAATTCAACCATGCCGAATCAGAAGTACAATTTAGATTATTCTATAATTTCTCTCTCCTGTATAAGAAAAAGGGAGAAAGGCTACGGAAAGGATCCTCTCTTGCTCTCCAAAAAAGGTTCCTTGTTCTTGAGCTCAATCTTTAGCTCGAAACCCTTCCTTTTATCTCTCTTTAAAATCCTATAACTTAGGGATCCTTCAAGGAGGGAGCCACCTCCTTTCTGGTCATCGAAGAAGGAGAATTAGCATATTTCATAAGATCCCCTCAAAATAATCTCGTCCATCCCTCTCTCTCTCTCCCTCTCCCTCCCTCTCCCTCCCTCTCCCTCCCTCTCTCTCGCTCTCTCTCTCTCCCTCTCTCTCGCTCTCTCTCTCTCTCTCTCTCTCTCTCTCTCTCTCTGAGATACAAAGTTTATTAACAGACTTTATGTACTTACGAATGATAAAAGGCTCACACATCCTAAAAGAATTCAACATTATTATATTCATTCTTATGGATTAAAGGAACCAACTCGTGTTGTAGGTGATGCATTATTTTTTACTCCAAATAATTCATAGTTATGCATACCTATAATTAAAATTATTTTATGTTATTACTTTTCTAAAAATGATGTAATTAATTATAATTAAAATATATCCCAACATCCTTTTCTTATCATAATATGAAAGAGCCCTAATGTTTCACTTGTCAGCTTAGCAATGTGAGAACTCAATTCGTATGACAGGTGTTATGTATCTTAGAATGAATGAGTTCATATTTACAAGTATCATATATAATGTAATATTTATTATTATTTGTTAATAATCAAATTTATCTTTTTATCGAAAGATAAAATCTTATGTGTATAAAAATATAATTTTAGGTATGAGATAATTAAATTCATAAAAATTCTGTGCTACATATGTAACTTTCCCTTATTTATTTTAGTATTAAATTAGTCAAACTTTGTTTCAACAATAAAAAATAAATAAATAAAATACATTTGAATTTTAAATTTGGGATAAAATTTATATCTATCATAAAATAAAGAGAAATTTATATGCTACCACATAAATTTTATATATGTTAACAGTTGTAGGAAATAAAATTTGGCTAGAAGAAATTACAGAGAACACAAGGAAGAACACAAAACGGTTTACGTGGTTCGGCCCTTTGGACCTACATTCACGGGAGAGAGTCAACCAGTCAATTCACTAAGACAATAAAGAAAAATTACAAGACTTCTACACCATTGAGGAATAAACTCTCATATCCAGATCTTTCTCTCGAATCACCTCGATCCAAGATCTAAAAGATCTACCCCCTAAATCCTTGAAGCCTCTCCCCTTCTTTTTTACTTCTTTCTAGTTCTCAAATTTCTTGGCTCTTCTCACCACCCCCTCACTACAAGCCTCACACCCTCTCTATTTATACAAACTAAGAGAGCGGTGGGTGGGAGGTAGGTGAGCGGTAGATGAGATTTATACCAGTGTGCCATTGTTTTAGCCCAAGTAATTGGGAGTCATTAACAACATTAACATCTTTAAATAACAGTAAAAAGCCATGATCACAGAAAATATATGCAGTAGTATGCATTTTCTCTAACAATTTAATAATAATGAAAAATTTAATTTGATAATAAAAATTTATAATATAAATGCCCCATCGTAAAATATGCATTTAAATCCTCCCAAATTAAGAATTTGTCTCGAACCCATGCCCATTCGGACCGATACCTGAAACTGGCGCCTTAGCCAACTCGGTAGAGTCGTTGAAGGCTTTAAATGTATCTACGATCTGATGCTGAAATCATAGCGCGACCTAATAAATATAAGCTCGCAGCCCATAATCCCGACATCGATCAAGAACCAAATCCTATCCTCCGCGCAATCCAACTCCATTTCAGCCTCTTTCGGCCAACTTTAATATGCCGTCCAATTGGTCGACCAAATTCCCCACCTCGATGTTCGGCTTTACTCACATTACTTTCATTCCGATCTCGAGGTTTAATTCGAATCTCAGATTTTTGGCGTATTCCATCTGCAATGTTGATCAGTTTGCTTTCATTTCCTTGTGTGAATTTTGTCCTAGAGAATGGATATGTTGTTTAAACTGGCATTTCCTTCATCATTTGCCACCAGCAACGACAGAAGGGAGTGGTTTTTGGGAATAGCAAACTAAAGAATTATTGGGAACTAGGGGTGGGGAGTAATGGTGGCTGCATTTTTTTCATCCAGTTTGACAACTTTTCATCTTTGTTTGGGACTGCTAATATGAAGTTTATTCAGGTTGCTGTGGTTCAGATGCGGAGCTGAAAGTTTTCTTGTTAATGCCACTTTGTAATGTGGTTTCCATGGATTGTTTATTTTTTTGTTCTGTGCTGTGGTAGATGTCGCAACTGGAAAATCCAAATAGAATCAGAAACAATTCAGCAAAAAACAATTCTGCTATTCAGCAGGCAAAAAACAGTAAAACCGAAAATGGGGTCCTCTCCAGCTTCACCAGGCAAGAATAGTAATTGGCTACTCTAACTGACAGTGGGGGAGCAGGACCACTTAAGCAGGAAACTGAATGAGGATAACAGCCTACATATATATAGACATAATGAAATAATTGCAGCATACAACAATTGGTGAATAACCATATAAAGGGATGGGATTATAATCTGCATCAGTCTGCATCAGTTCCCTTCCGCTATAAAATAACTGGGCTAGAGTTCTAGAACTTGTATGAGGCCTCTGCCTGGAGGGTGATAGGCATATAAATTGGACACATTGAATGTAGATGTTAAATTCAAATATGGCAACAACTCAAATCTATATGTATTGTCATTATTGGTTTTTTGAATAGGGAATGGTCCGATTTTATGCAGTAACTTAGAATAAGTGTTTGTTAGAAATCGACTTTTGCGTGGTCTTATGATAAGTAAATTGCCTCCTCCTAACAACTTCAGCCTTCGGTGTTTATCAGCTTCTTGCTTATATTGTTTAGGTGTTATAGTGAGTTTTTCTTTAACAATTTACAACATCGAATAAATTTTTTTACCTAATTAGTTGTACTGTTGTTTTTCAGCTTATGTTTTAAAAGTGATGTTTTAAGCTTATGTGAATGCTGATTTGAGAAATTTTAAAGGCTGTTTTCTGTTTTATAAGTGATGTTTTGGTTGCTGTAGAAAGCTGTTAGGTACTATTTAGAGCTGTGTTAGGTGCTGCCCAAAGCTGTTTAGTGCTGCCTATCGCTGTAGGAAAGCTGTTAGGAGCTGCGAGAGGCTGCTGTTTGTGAGAAAGCTGCTGTTAGGGTGCTGTCCAAAGCTGTTAAGTGCTGTTTGGAGCCTAAAAGTGCTGTTTAGCACCAAATGATTGCTGTGTGAGCTAGTAAACCACTACCTAGCGCATGGAGTTGCTGTTCGGGCCTATATAATTGCTGTTCGGTGATAAAAAATTATTGTTTAGTGCTTAAGACTGTTGTTTGGTGATAATTAAACTGCTGTAAGTGTTGTGAGAGCTTTTGGGATGTTGTGAGAGCTATTTGGTATTATTTGGAACATAGTTGTGTTGTTTAGGGTATTGTGTGGGCCAATTTTGACATGGTTTTAATACCGTTTAGGCATAATTTTGGCACTGTTTCGGGGCTGATTTTGAGAATGTTGCCTACTATTTTGGGGTTGAGTTTGATGATTATATTTATTGTTTTGGGGCCGGATTTGGAGAGTCTTATTTACTGTTATGGGTTTCATCTGATTACCATTTCAACGTTTTTTGGGCCGATTCACTTACTGTTTACCCCCTTTCGGCTTTACCAGTTTTGGGAGTGGGTCGGCCTCCTCTCTACTTTGTTTTATTTATTTTTAAACGGTTATGTAAAAAAAAAAGGAATTTCTGATTTAACTTGAGGAAGAGTAAAACACCCTAAGTCACTTCAAGTACAAGTTAGAGTGTAGGCTCCATAGATTTTAGGAGTACACCCTAGGTGAGAGTCACCCACCTAATCTTCACTGCAGGCTTCCTAGATCTTAGGAGCACACCCTAGGTGAGAGTCACCCACCTAATCCACAGCACAGACTTCCTAGACCTTAGGAGACACCCTAGGTGAGAGTCACCTACCTAATCTTCACTGCAGGTTTCCTAGACCTTAGGAGCACACTCTAGGTGAGAGCACATCCACCTAACCTTCGAATGCATAGTGAAATTAAGTTCCTGACCCTAATTCACAAACTGTTCGAGACACTAGACACGAGAATGCACTGAGGCATGGTTCACCCTTCCTTAATTAAATCGAATAATGAAATTACCTAAAATGGCTTAACCAATAATGAAACCCAATGCTCCGGGATTTGAGCTTGAACATTACACTCAAATTCTCCTGACAATTGTGGACATTTGTTAATGCCACATATGGATCATCGGGCCGGTGTAAGTCTGAGGTCTAAGTGGCGAAGGCAATGATAATAATGCTTATGTGTGTTATACGATGGATACGAGGATACGAGGGATGATTAGAACAGTATCTTCTACCTCGAGGACCCTCCATAAAGGGAGAGGAAAGGACCGATGATACTATTCGCCGACTCTTTGTTAGATTGTTTCCCCCGACGATTTTCGGTCGTCAGTAGTCCTAACACGATTAGAGTGACTAGCCCGTGGACTATACTACTTTACAAAATATTTACAAAAATAAAATAAAAATCTCTTTTGCCTGCTAAAAAGAACTTTGCATGAAAACTTAAACAATAATTTTTACATGAAAATCAAAGAATTCTTCTTATAAAACATATAAAGGTCCACGGTTAGTCACTTGGATTGAGGTTAAGGACTGCCCTCCGTAGATCGTGGGGTTGGTAACTCTTATCCAAGTTCGGGAAGCACACAACCAAACTCTGGGCCCCCATCTTTACTGATGTCTTATACCCAGTTCCGGTCGGTCTTTCATATGTGACTATGAGTTTTACGTGTGCTTTCTAAGACTCGTTTTTTCTGACTTTTGTGATTGAGTTTTCTCGCTCTGCTTACTTTTCCGGCAAGTTTATTTAAAGCCATTGCAAGTCATACCATGCTGGCAATAATAATCATACAACGGTTGCACATGCCCAGGTACACATTTACATTTTAGGTACCACAATTTCCCTTGTTTACTTTCCAGCACTTTTATTTACCAACAATTTACTGTACTTTGCATGCAAAACCATTTGAACTTTAGACATTAGGGTTGTTACTTCAGCAAAAAGCTTGGAGCTAACTCCGTGGGTAGCACAGTAAGGAGCATGAAGCAAACCACAAGCGGAGGTGGTTGACATTCTACAACAACATGACAAGGAGCTTGAATCGAGCAACAAGAGGACCTTCTTAAACAGACTCGTTCCTAGTATAAATAAACAACAAACCTATAGAACTTCGAGGTAGCTCGCCAAGCGCGACATAAATCCTCACTTTCCCCTTAGGCGTCTGTGTAACCATGTTGCGCAGCATAAGTCCTAACTCACATTAGGTTCTGAGGTTGTCGTACGGTACGACGTAAACCCTCGTATCTCTGTGGGCTACTTGCATAATTATGTATTATGCAAGTGTAAGTCCCAAATAATAAAATTGGCAAAATTAAACACCTAAATAACATTGTCTCCAAAACGAAGCCACACAGTAGGATAGGGGAAGTCACTCGGGCTCGCTCGGATCCGTGACGTCCCTACTTTTTCGCTTCGCTTTGGACTCCACGAAAATAAGTGTTCATATCGAGCCACTCCCACTTGTTTTCCACGTCTTACTAGTGAAAGCTTAAACCCTGAATCTTGAAGAAAGAACCACCGATCGATATCGAGAGTTTTCTCGAGTGATATCGATCGTTTGGGATGTAATTAAGCTATGAGAACTGTCATTGTAGAGGAACTTGGAACCGGAGTAAAATAAACCTCTACTAGTCTTTATATTAGGCGGGGGAAGCTTATCGATCACACATAAAGGTTCGTAGATCAAACGGATGTCACGAGTCACTTTAGTTTGTATGATTGGATCTACTCGTCGCGAGATACATTACTCTTTCGAGAAGGTGTATCATTTGTGACACCAGACACGATTATGCAAATTACTGGACAAATGAGATCCAGGCGGTCTCATCTTTCAAAATTAAAATACACTACTTTCAAAACTACTTTAAAAAATCACATACCTTTTATATTAAATTAAATCACTGAATTTTATATTCTTTCAAAGAAAAATTGCAGCCGACAGTATTGAACCGAATTTATAACTCCTCTGAAATAGTGAAATTCGCCGCTCTGCTCACGAGAATGTAGGCATATTTGCCGAACCTCGTATCTCTGTGTTCTTCTTTTGGATTTGCATTTTGTTCGCTCTAAATTGCACAACAATTGGTATCAGAGCCAGATTCTAGGACGGAGGAGATTGATGCAGGGAAGAGAAGAAGGATTTTGAGATTTGGTTTACAGTTGAGGAGGAAGTTCGGTTCCGGCGCGATAAATTCGCAGAGTGCCGCAAGAGGAATTTTGAATCCAGACAGGAGCAGGTTTAGGAGTTCGGCGAGGTGCTGCAGGAGGAATGTCGCGGGTTCGTGCGACGCAGGTGGAGTTCGTCGATTCTGTAACGAGAAGCGTGCGTAACAGACAGCGGCGTGATATTCGTCGCAGGAGCAGTTCAGTGAGAATCTGCGAACAGGAGAGGCCGACATCTGGAGGCATTCTTCTTCCGGCAGGCTTCGCAAGAATCATAGCAGGCTTCGGGGATTTCAAAAAGCGGGAGAATGATCAGGCGAAGCGGGATCGCGAGAAGCAGGTTGTTCGCGAATCAGAAGGCCGGCCGAGGTGTTCGCGCGAAGGGCTTAGGCGCGGCGAGGTTCACGGCAGATCGGGCGAAGCAGATAGCTGTTCGAGAAGAACCTGCAGCAAAGGAGCCCGGTGTTCGCGAGAGGCGCTCCGGAAGAGCCCAGTGCTGGAGGTGGAGAAGAGGGGGAATCTTGGACTCCTAGTAGGAGGAATATTCCCGCTCAATTATAAAATTCCTGCTGTATAGAAAATGAAATTCCTTAAAGGCCTTAACATGGAAATTAATTAATTTCTGGTGGGATTGACAATTTTTATTCTGAGAGAAGAAAATTGTCTTTATCTGAAAGTTAATTAAGACACATTCTTAATTAAGGGAAGCTCAATTAAGGTAAGATTGCTGGAGAAAAAATTCTGGGAAACTTAATTAAGATAAATACTTAATTAAGGGAATCCGATCACGGAAACGAAATCGAGGAAATATTTAATTGAAAATATTTCAAATATTTCTATTTGGAAAAGAAATTTTTAGTGCATGTCTATGAAAAGAAATTTCGGAGTCGCGGAAAAGGGAAATAATTTTTTTGAAAATCTTAATTAAGTGAAATTTTAATTAAGAGAATATTATTTGGAAAAGAAATTTTTTGGAAAGATTTTAAGCAAGAAATTTTTGGCCTCAACAAGTTTGAAAATTTAACTGAGGAATTTAGCAGACGCGGAGAAGTTTGCCAAGGAGTTCGACAAGGAAGCATTCGCGAATTGCAATTGGCTCGCAGGAACAGATTGAATGAACAGTTCGACATTTCGATCGAGAGCGGCGAGCAAGAACAGTTTGGCGAATACAGCAAGCTTCCACAAGTTCCGCGCGAGCAGATGAGACAGAGCAAGCGCGGCAGTTCGCTGTTTGGCGAGGTACAGTTTCGCGGTTTGGCGAGGTACAGTTTTGTGATTTGGCGAGGTATAGTTTGTCGCATGAGGATTTGTGACAAGTAAAGTCAGCAAAATTCGTCATTTTGTCGCATGAGAATTTGCGATCGGTGGAGTTTGGTTCTGCTGAATAGGAACCATGTTTTGCGAACAGAGGAGTTTGGCCAGTTGAGTTCGCAAGTTTGTTGCAGGTGATTTTGCAACAGGTGGAGTTTGGTTCTGGTGAATAAGAACCTCGTTTTGTGAACAGAGAAGTTCGACCAGTGGAGTTCTTAAATTTGTTGCAGGTGATTTTGCGGCAGGTGAATCGCGACAGAGGCAAAGCACAATTCGCAAGTTCGTCGCAGGAGGAGTTGCGACTGGTGGAATTCGGCTTAGGCGTTAACCCGAACAGGAAAAGACTTCGGGCAAGGTGTTCGCAGTAGTTCGGCTGAATTTTTGTGCGAACAGTAAAGTGGTTTGGGTGTTAGATGGCACGGTTGACTAAGCCAGGTCAGATGTTGCCCAACCTACTATGGTATAAGAAACTCCATGAAGTATTTCTCTTAAGGGGTTTTATATTCGCCAATGTGGAGATTTGTTACGTATGGCTTATATGTCGGGTGATGCATTTCTCCTAAGGGGCTAGATATTCGCTAAGGTGGAGATTTGTTAGGTGTGGCTCATATACCAGAAATTTGGAGTCTCTTGAAATAAAGAGGTGTGTCTCCTGGTGACAAGGAGCGTCTCTTGGAATTTAGTGGTTTTGGGGAGCGAGGGTGTTTTAGTAATTTATCTGTATGTTTTATCTATAAATAGATGTGTAACCCTATGGGTATTGAACCAAATTTATAACTCCTCTGAAATAGTGAATTCGCCGCTCTGCTCTCAAGGATGCAGGCATATTTGCCGAACTTCGTTAATTCTTTGTGTTGTTCTTCTGGATTTGTGTTTTGTTCGCTCTAAATTGCACAACAGATAGCATTTATTTATTTATTTATTTTTTGTGTTTTTGTGAAGATTTACACGGAGCA